>JAUEKR010086251.1:0-10206 GCA_031762895.1 Corambe burchi
ATAATAATAATAATAATAATAATAATAATAATAATAATAATAATAATAATAATAATAATAATAATAATAGTAGTAATAGAAATAATAATAATAACAATTAATAATAATAATAAAAAAATATATATATTAATAATAATAATAATAATTATAATAATAAGAATAATAGTGATAATAATAATAACAGCATTAATTATAATAACAACCATTTTCTCATTCTACATAGTGACATTCTTCATATAAAGAGTAAGTAAAGAATAATGCATAGAGCTCAATAATAATTCATTGGACATTCTTATAGATAGATACCTACAATTACACCTAAGTTAGGTATTCAATATGATAAGGTCCAATTGTATCACTATTAGCATTTTACAAAAAGAAGGTTTAAAAAATATGAGAACCAAAATTACAGAAAATAATAAAAAAAGAAAAGAAAAAAGAAACCAATGTTTATGATTCTTTACCTTTGTTTCTTGAAGCTGTTTTTGCAAGATGTGGGGTTGATTACTGATGGGAGCAAAACTTTTCAGTTTCTGGTCCCTGTCGTCAAACCAGTTTAACAGTTCATCCAGCTCATTGATGCACTGAAATAGCAATTTAAAAAATATATTATTCATTCAATTAATACCAACAGTCGAAAAAAAAATATCATTAACATAAAGATATTCATATATTGAGGATAGAGATCAAAGGAAAGCTCTTTGAAAATAAAAATATGAAACAAGAATAAATCTTAAATCTTGGGTTTTTATATAATGAAAATACAAAGATGAAAATCATTTAAACAATTTAATTGATATAATTCAATCAGGGTAATGGTTAAATCAATTAAATTTTTTTCTTTAATACTCTAAGTCTCTTTCAATCTGTAAAACATGGAACTTGTTACATCAGAACAGCCAGCATGTCCCATTCTCCACTAAGATTGGTCGCCGGCTGAAGGAAGAAAGTCTCTTTCAATCTGTAAAACATGGATTTTGTTACATCAGAACAGCCAGCATGTCCCATTCTCCACTAAGATTGGTCGCTGGCTGAAGGAAGAAAGTCTCTTTCAATCTGTAAAACATGGATTTTGTTACATCAAAACAGCCAGCATGTCCCATTCTCCACTAGGATTGGTCGCTGGCTGAAGGAAGAAGTATTCTCTATGCAAAACACCAGGTATTCATCCAAAGAGTGCCAGATTCATCAAAAGTTTGGGATTTTCTTTAGTGAAGAATAAAAACATTCTCCAATTATGCATCCTACTTATGTGCTACTGCTTCTTTCTCTCCCTTTAATGAATCCAATAATCAAATAACTAATTCGCTTGAAAACAGTCAAGTCACTTACTTCAGTGGATTTCTGCTTGGATAATTTCACTTTCTCAGCCTTCTTCTCAATCTGCTGTTTGATAGAGTCGTAACGTTTGTTGTCCTTGTTGATAACCTCTTCTACGAGCATACCAGCATCGCCAGGGGCAATCTCAAATAGTTCAGCCCCTTCATTGTTGATGGCTTCCATCAGAGGCTCAATAGCTTCAAGCTGATCCATAAATCCCTGGTAAATAATAAAAATAAACATGCATATAAATATAATATTGTGTAATATAAGTGTAAAATGTTATTATTCACACTTGTATTGTAACAACAGAACATGCATGATGTTACGTATCAACAAATCTGTTCTAGTTAATAACCCCAAACTAACTCTAAAACATGATTTAAGTATAATTGCATTAATAACTTTCACATACACATTACTATGATTTACATATTTGTAGCACCAGTCAGATTAAGCCTATTTTCAAAGTCTTATATATACTTTAAAAATTACACCACCTGAAATGTGAAACAACTTCCACTATGAGGTAGAAATTTGTAATAAGTAAAACAAACAATTTTAAACAACATCAATAAATCAATCTTTCTAATGAGCAATTGTAATTTTGCATTTAAAAAAAATTGTGATATTATTTCGACAACCATTATCATTCTCCCCATAGATACCTAAATTTTCCTTGTAATACAATATTATAATGATTGTTAAATTCAATTAAATGCAACATATTACAATGTTTTATACTATACATTACTTCGGTAAGATTAATAGTATTTCTCTTATAATAAAAAAATTACTATGATTGTTAAATCAAATAAGATATACCATATCACAATTTTTAATACCATAATTACTTTGTTAATATCAATATGAATTATTGATTTAATGATTTCTCAATAGATAGAAATATGGACTAAGATGGTTTGAATTCAGAAGAGTAAAAAAAAACTTAATTCAACTTAATTCAAACCACACCTGTATTTCTCTCTCGGCGTCAAGCCCAGAGCTTTCTTTAGCCCTGAGTTCTGGCTCCACATTAGAGACCCACTCCATGAAGTGCTCATGGGCGTCTTGGAAGTGTTTGGCCAAGGGAAGCGCTTCCTCCATCTGCTCCAACGAATCGTCAACTTTGTTCTTCAAGTCACTCAAATGTTTCTGGACTTCGTCAATCTTCATCTGGACCAGGACCACATCGTCACCTAATAGTGATACAGCAATGAATTAAAAAAAATGATAACATTTATACAGTAGTCAGCTTAAAATAAGCATAAGATTAACTCTCAGTTAAAATAAACTCTTGACTATACACAATCATAATATTCTTCATAAACACACATAAATAATGGTTCATATAACACTTTACATTGTAAAGTCATACATTTTGGAAACAAATAACCTCTTAAGTATATTCTAAGACATTACCAGTCTTGCCAATCCCAAAAAGTCAATATCAGAAATCTCAAGAAGTGAGATGAGCAGCAATAAGAGTTTATTAGATAATAATAATTCCAATTATTAGTAGTCAATGTAGAGCTTTATAGGAAAGTATTATTACTTATCAATACTTTTGCTAAAAACTTTCAGTAATACTACTAAAAACCAATAGTGATTGGCAAATCTGCATTATCATGCAGGACAAAAACAAAATTGAACAGCTTATCATACTAACACTAAATATGGTATTGAAGCAGCTTCAATCAACAGTTCATTATTTTAAGACTGAAAATGAACTAATGATTGCTACACAAGCCAGGTAATAAACTAAAAAATAAACAGTTAAATCAATTACCTTTACAGTACTCTTGCAGTTCCTTGCCAAGATTAGCCAAGTCTTTCGCAGAGTTTTCTTTCTTTGAGATTTCATCTTGGAGTTTCTACATAACAGATGGAAGATGAAAATGACATCATTATTAATTATCACCGAAACAGATTTCTATAAAATTACTTTTAAAAAATTAATACGGAAACGATATATTATAGTCTAACATCTAAAAGTAATATTTAGATAATGTAATAATGAAGAATGATCATAAATATACACATAATACGACTTTATTTTCAATTAAGACAACAATTTTGATGACATAATTTTGGTTTGCTTGCTCTTAAAATGAATTATATTCTTACATTTTCATAAGTTTACATATCAACAATATCATGAAGGTAATTCCACTAATTTGCCCAAACATAACCTCCTTAAAAACCAATATCAATAAGCTAAACATTAATCATCCTGAAATAAACACAGAATCAAATTATTACGTCAACTTGATGATAATCTACAAAGTATCACCTGCATGAATCTAATATTCCCATCTATATTAACAAGACCAATTTAAATAATTGATGGATAAAAAAAAATATAATTTTGACCTTTAGTTGTTCGATAAGACGTTCAATTTCGCCAGAATCCACAGTCTTAGGCTCAAGGGCAGAGAACTTCTTCTCCGTCCCGTCAAGCCAGATTGAGAGTGACTCATGAGTGTCTTGGAATTGCTTGGCGTGATCTACTAGCGACTCGAGCGTTTTCATTCTTTCTGTAGCGCTACTTCTCACAGAGTCCCATCGTTTCTCCAGGGATTTCAACTCGGTCGTCACATTTTTCTTCTCCTTGTCATCGAGACCTGAGATGAGCTGATTGCCACACTCTTGGACTGACGACATGCTAGGCGCACGGTCATCAATCATCTTCTGTAGAAGCTGTGAATTCATTAAATATATAAAAAGAATTCTCATTATATCGTAATACAATTGTTCATCTTTGATCTTTTATTAATAGAGCAAAAATAAAAACTAGACAGACAATAGTTTACTTCAATGAACCAATTAAAGAATGAAAAACAATCCATGATTACTGCTATACAATGTTATCTCCCAAATTGAGATGTCTTGGTGGATTAGGAAATTTTCCTGATTACTGAGATTAAATAGAACATCTTTAAAACAAATAAGAAAAAAATATAAAAGGTGAGACCAACCTTTTGTTCCTGAAGTTGAGCTTTGATCACTCTGTATTCAGGAGATGGAGGCTTCTGGCTGGACATCGTTTCTTCCGTTTCCGCAAGCCATGCCAGTAATGATGCCAAGGCCTCATTGAATTTACCAGATTGGAGCAATGCATGATCCAAGCTTCGCTCTCTATCTGAGATCTAAAGGGAAAAATTATGAAATTTTATTTTAAAAATTATTAATTCCAATAAAATTAATGATAATATAATAAAAATGATAAAAAATAATTGAAAGGTATGAAGACCCTGAATTAAAAAGCAAAGAAAAACAAACAGATCAATGAAAATAAATAATCATATTTAAACAACAAATAATGCTCATTTCTAAATTGTAGAAATGGTTGATTGAATAATAGCTCATAATAACCAATTAAGTACTTTTTATCTAAGTAACTTTACACAATATCAAGAAATGAATAGAGTCAAATTAAAAATAAGAGACTACTATGATTTAGCAACATATGATTACTTTAAAACATTCTAACGCAAATTTTACAAATTTTGGGTTACATTCTCAGAAAAGATAATGACAGTAAAAACAACTTTTTCCAAAGGTTTGACTGCTTTCCCATATTAACACTTTACAATCACTATGACTTAGTAACATATGATTACTTTAAAACATTCCAACGCAAATTTTACAAATTTTGGGTTACATTCTCAGAAAAGATAATGACAGTAAAAACAACTTTTTCCAAAGGTTTAATTGCTTTCCCATATTAACACTTTACAATCACTATTGAACCTTCAGTACAACTATCTAAACCTCTAGGATTTTTTCTTAAGGTTACACATATAGTTGGCTCAGAATAAAATTGTTCTATTTACACTTTCTGCACATTATGAGATAATAACAATAATAATGATGGACATTTCTATAGCGCCACATCTATCATCAAATGTAAGCTCAGGGCTCTTGATAGAGCCTTAGGTGTGCTTAATAATGCATGCTTATATATCCTGTCAATCACAGCATCCAAATCTCATTAGAAATCTAATAATCTCAGAATGTGATCGTACTTTGTCCACATTACTATTATAAGATTCAAGACTTTTAAAAAAATGTTTTCCCTTCATAATGGAGATTGGTGGACATAGAACAATTGTAAAGTTGATTACAATTGTAGAGAACTCAGTAGTAGCGAATTTCAGATGCAACGATCAATCTTTTCATGGAAAAGCGCCAAGACAAAAATACAAAATACAACTACTGTAGCGAACTTTGAATGAAGTGATCCTATTCCTTGTTTCCCAATGACATCGCTATAAGTGTAGTCAGTAGTATTCTGAATTGATATCTCCCTTAATCATCAACTCACCTTTTCACTGAGTTCTGACCATCGGTCCTGCAAGGCCTCCATTTCACCATCCAAACCGCCATCGCTAGTACCAGATGGGGCCGATTGGATCAATGCCTGCAGGTCTCTCTGGGCCACGTCTAGTCTCTTCTGGATTGGTTCCACTTTGGATTTCTCAAGTTTCTGCAACCGTAATATCATTAATAGAATGTCGGTAAAACGTGATAAATAACAGAAAATAATAAATACACCAAACCAAAAACAATAATGAAATAGCCCCAACAATACCCGCCCTCTCCAAATAAATGACCCCCCCCCCCCGCAAAAAAAAAGACGAAACAAAACAAAACAACTAACAGTAAATAAAGAAATGATCCATTAAAAAAACACAAAAAAAACAAACAATCATCTTAATAGTATGCTCCCCTTTGCTGAAATTCGTTTATGATCACATTATTAAAATATTCTAACTTGAAGAAAGACTATCTAAAAATCCAGCAGTAAAATAAAAAAGGTAAAAGTGTCTTTTATAATCAAAATATCAAAATATTTAAAATTTAAGAAACATTGTCTAAAAGTAATGCTCTGCTATAGAACATGTAAAAGTATAAATAAACAACAGCCTTATTACTAAAATATTTCATTCTTCATTGAAATATTTCGCCTTAAAAAGAAACACTATCCTGAAATGATATTCAGCTATAGAAAATGCAAAAGTGTAAAAAACAAAACCGCAACAAATATCACTATTTCTAAGAATCAGAGATATCAAAATACCTTGAGTTCCACTTGTTGCTCTTTAATGATGTTTGCGTCACTTGCAGTGGGGCGAAGTGAGTCGATGGAAACAACAGCATCGGCAATGTCGTGTCGTAGAGACCGCAAAGCATCGCTGACATGCTTCACCTTGTCAAGATTGGACTCAATATCAGCCTCCCTTTGGTCAGCTTTCTCCTTGATACGGGCATTTTGGGCCAGAAGGTTATCAACCTCAATAAATTGAAAGTTAAACATACATTTATCATTAATTTGTGATATTAAAGACATAAAAACAGAAGAGACATGGATATGCTTCCATAATTATGATACAATTCTTTGATAACAATGATTCGACTGATTAATACAAATTTTCAAAAGATATTGTGCTCTTCAGTTGACCATCATCCCTTATATAAGAATGTGAAAGATATTTTTGTTAAGCATAAACAGCTGATTAAACAGCCAAAAAGAGAGAGGGAGAGAAAAAAACCCCATAACAAACACTCTCCCCCACCCCAAAAAAAAACAAAAAACATCAACAGCACACCCCTCTTCCACTCTAGGAATACAATAATAAAAACATTAACTAAACCAAACAAAAACAATAAAATAAAAAAATTACACTTTAAGCAATCAAAAAGAAAAAATATATATATTAAAAGACTAATAAAACAAAAAACAAAAAAACAACAATAATAACTCCAATAAGCATAAAAACCAAATTAAAAAACAACAACAAAATATGGCATTGACCAATAAGATAAAAAATTAAATTACAAAATTCGCTACTCACCTGATTAGACAGTAAGTGAGGATCAGAGACAAATCCAGCAATTTGGAGATCTCTAGCCTGTTCTGCCAATTCTGCAAGGGGCTGAATTTTGTCCTTGGCATGCGATTGAATAGCCTATAAAGAAGATAGAAATGATTGGGAAATATATTAGCCTAACATATTTCAGATTCTCTATAAATCAAAAGTAATTAATGTATTAGATATTATTACTATATTTTTTCATAATGTATGGTTATTATGCATAAACTAATTTTAATTTAAAAAAATGTCTGACTTATTTGAGATGACCTTATTACAGTATTTAAAAAAAAATATACTTAGATAAATTTTTAATTAACTGATGTCACATCATAGTGTTTTTATATATAAAAAGCAATTGGATATAGTTTAAGCAAAGTGTCATTTGATTATTACAATAAATTATTAATAGGTTAAGTAATACATGATTGACACAATCATTAATTAATTCTATTACAACAGTCTCATGGTACAGAAAATCATGGAACCATACACACATTGGGCAATAAATAATATAAAAAGAATGCAGGCATAAAGGGAATGACAGAATATAAAACAGCATAACAAGGCTTTTCCTGTGTAAAAAAAAGTAAAGCATGTCCCTTTCTCATTAACAAGCTTAAGGAAGTCAGAAGTAGTGTCCAAATTTTTTTACTGGATATGCACGGATATAATCTTCCCAATCTCAACTTTAGCTGGACATGATGAACATTCAATAGAGCTGTCAAATTGAATGCATTTGAAATGCAATAAAAGTTTTTATCCGCTACTGTGGTTAATGCATAGGAAATGCTTTCTCCTTCAATCAGTGATCATTCTCAGTGGAGATTGAACATACTGGCAGTCCTGATATACGAAGTACTTCATTCAGCGTTTGGTAGAAAAGAACTTAAAGCCTTGAAGAGAAAAAAACAAACAAATCAAACAAAAACAAATTGAAATAAAATTACACTTACATGCACTTCAACAAGCTGAGCATTCAGTTCATCTTCATCACGAGACACTGGGTTCTGGTTAGAAAGGTCCATTTCTATATCAGTCAACTGGTTGCCCATGTTTTTCAACATTTCCTAGAATAAGAAATAGAAACAAATTTAAAGATGTAATATGATTACATAATTACCATAATGAGCAAACATTCTTTCATCTAATAATGAAAGCTAATAATGAAAGCTATATATTCTTATTTGAGTTTAAATTATTTAAAAAATCAAGTATTAAAATATTCTAATCAAAAATAATATGGAAAGATTAACTTATTAAATCATCCATAATTGATTCACCTATTTATTATTCAGGTTTTTCTTTTATTGCAAAAGAGATTATTGAATAATATTGATTTTTTTCCTAAAATAATTTCAAGGCAACTTCCAAGGACATCTATCTAGAGCAATTTCATATTCTATTACTAACACTTCCATAAAACCGAAAGATATTAAAACCCTACCTGCAACTTTTACTAGAAAATAATCAAAATTAAATCAAAGTTATTCATTGTTACTGACGTATATCATTCGTACAAAGTTATCCTCTAAATAGCTAATTTAAGTACAAATAATATCAAACTGCACCATTATGCTTATAATATCTAAAGCAGTATCATGGGTTAGTAAATTATTTTATTTACATTATATACTCAAAACTAGTCTTACCTGGAATTGGCTGACAATGTTGGAGCCAGTCTCCATATTATTGAGAAGCTCTGAAACTTCATTCTCAAGTTTTCCATGACGATCACGGATGGCTTCAATGTCCGCTTTCAAAGTCCTGGTGTCAACATCATCACTTACGTCAGCTCCATCCATCAAAGCCTCCAGGTAGTCTAACTGAGGTTGAAGGGCTGAGATATCGTCTTGCAAACTCTGAAATTGACACATTAATGCATACATAAATACTAGATAAATAATCTCTTAATTAGATTAAGGTCAATGAGCCTGATGCTCATTCAACTTCAACTATTAAGTATCATACTTAGTATGCTCTATATATGACTGCTAAATTACAAAATATTCTAAGTTGTTTTTTGATGATTTGTTATGCTACTCTATGCTATAGTTGCAACATATTGTATAATATAAATTGAAAGGTATTTGTATCAGTCCATTTTATTCATTTTATCACCAATTCCACTTGCTTCATTTGTAATAATGAATATGTACGTGTATGAGAATGTTAAGTTTTTTATTGCAATGTGCTGCAAAGCAAACAAAATGTGAAGTGGGTTAGAAGATATAAGATTCATAATATCAATATTATAAGCTGGAGTATTTCAGTAATATGTCTGTCACACCATTGATTCATTGTTTAAGAAGAACCTTCAGACTGATATATTAATTGGTAACTGTTTTTTATTAAGTCGACTTAGCTTGTATCAAACTCGATTGCACTGATTTTCGGATGTAGCAATCATTGTTGCATTGAACCACACCTATACCCCAATGCTAAATAAAATGGTTATAGTGATTGTCGGATATAGCCATGCTTTTCTTTGTCCCCCCAGCGACATTGCTACAAGCATAAACGACAGTAAAATTCATTTCTAAATTGAAAGAAGAAATGAAAAAGAAGAAAAAAGGAAAAAAAACTCGACAACTTACCTTGATCTTATCAATATGTTTAGGATCTCTTGCCGCTATTCCCATATCCATATGGGCGCCCAATTTGTCTTCAAAGCGAGTGATGCCATGCTTAGCCTCAATCATGTTGTCGTCAATCTCTGAGAGACGGCTCTGAAGCTCTTCAAGGTGGGAGGTCTTGTCGTGGAGTTCAGAGTTGATGTTATTCCACCGACGTTTGACATCGTCCACTTGGTTCTGAAGCTCACTGCCCGGGTCTGACACGAGGCTGAGCAAAGCATCCGCCTCTCGGTTCAAATTGTCATAGTCGTATGATTTCTTCAGCAGGTCATTTTGGAGATTCTATAAGCAAGAGTGAAAATAATAATAATAATAACAACAACAACAACAACAACAACAACAATAATAATAATAATAATAATAATAATAATAAT
>JAUEKR010086695.1:0-10204 GCA_031762895.1 Corambe burchi
TGCCTCTCTCTCTCTCTCTCTCTCTCTCTCTCTCTCTCTCTCTCTCTTTTATTTAGTGATATTACTATAATGTATAATATTACACTATTTAGGTGAACGTAGTAAGACAGATATAGGAAATCACCTGAAATTCCTGATATCAAATTAAACTCAAGAATCCCTTCCCTACCCTCACCACACTCTCATACTCCCACATACGACTGATAAAAAACGTATCCATGCATACTATCATGATCATTAGTGATAAATTCCAATAGTTATGCACAGATTCCGATCTCACTAAAAGCCAAATATAAAAACCACAACATCTTAGTTTGTTAATCCACTATTATAGATAAGAACTTTGATTATCAACCTCTTGATAGTCTAGTAGTGTGCCAAGTTTAATACTGGTATATTACACTCTGTTACATTTATATTTTACTACGAATCTGTTATACGTATTTCACAACATAAGAGGAGCAGTAGGCATATTGCTACATTTCTTGCCCTGGAATTCCTTTAAAAAAAACAACTAAGACTTTCTTAATCGAGTTCCAAGTTTCGAGGATTCCATTTGTGCAAGTACATTAGAATTGCCTAGCTATTTCTGTGTAACGGTTAATTTATCTTAATTTAGACATTATTGTCAGTTAGATGCATTCTTTGTTTATATTATGGAAGAAAGGAAAAAAGTTCGGCGGAGTAACCTAATTAATCCAAGGTTGATTGATATCGATAACTTGTTAACTAAAATGATATCATTGGCTTATTCCGTTGTAAGTTGGGATTTTAATCGTCTTGCCTTCTCTTCTCTCTTTTTTATTTATTTTTCTTTCCTTATTTGTTCCCTATTTATATCTCTCTTTCGTTTCCTTTCGTTGTTTTCCTCCTTTTTAAATTGATTATCTATATTGACACATCATATAGCATAACGTCATAATATCATCCATTAACAACATTATCAACTTAAGAAAGTAATAATACGACTGTATTTATACTATGGTTTTCGATTGTTTTTGTTTTTTCTTCTTTTCTTCTAGTATTGGAAACTGCTACAAACAGAGCATGTATATTTATTTTTCTCAAATCTACAAATTGGTGAAAACATCCCCGATAGAAATAAATTAAATTAAATATAATCAAGAAAGATGAAAATATCGTGCAATTCCAAGACAATACCGTCTTTAACATTTTTTGTAGTTAACTGTTATTTGCAAATTTTTGTTGTTTTGTGTGTGTTGTTGTTTTTTTAAATTCATTTAGACTATTTATTTTAACGGAACAATCTCTCACTGCAACATTATTAGTATCAGTTCATATTACGACGTAAAAGAACATTGCATTGATCAGAACAAGAACCAACATACAATAACGATCGTTTTGTGAAGAATTAACATACATAATATTAATAAACCTGAAAACAAGCAATAAAAAACAAGACATCAGCGCATCCCAACATAAATCACAAGAGCAGCAGCATACGTCAAATAAACAGCGTCTGGAATAATAATGTGCTCATTGTCCACGGGAAGCTGTATAATTGACATTTAACAATAGCAAACGATGACATAAAATAATAACTACATTACATTATAGGCTGTAGATCCATTGTATACTATTTATAACATTATATTCGTGACATGTAAATCAGATTTAATTTGATTCAACATGGATTGGAGTGATATCACCAAACGATGTTGTCGGTTATCGACCTAAAAAGTTGCAGTTTTTAGATTTTAGAATTGATAACAAGTTAGCTTATCATAGGCAAACAGGTGCATGTCGATGTGAACCGAAAACAGCACTGGCTTCAACAATTTATGACAATTCAACGGTAAGACAAATTATGAGTTTGCATAGTTGTTTGTTTTAAATAAATGTTGTGTTTGTGTGTGTGTGGGGGGGAGGGGGGGGGGGGTTCTAAATAAGATTTTTCTTTTGTTTTCTTTTTTGGGTACTGGGTTGTTTTTTCTTTTGTAATTTTTTGTTTGTTTGCTGTAGTTGTTTTCTTTTTGCATATATGCGTTCTGAACATAGCACTTCATGTTGCTTTCATTTGATACATGATTTATGTGATGTGATTTAGAGGGTTTATGTTGGGTGCTGTTTGTTATTTGTTTTGTTTTGTTGTTTTCTTTGCCTTGTTTTTTTTTTAATTGCATTTTTATTTCATTTTACTTTTATTTAGGTCTTATGGCGGAGACGTTATTGCTTTGTTTTTCGACTTTTATTTAGATTCTTTATATTCTTTGTTGACTTTTTAATGCAGCTTTTATTAGTTGGGTAGGTGTTGTTGTTTTTAAGTCTTTTGGTTTTTTTTCGTAGGTTCATTTTTCGTCTCGTTTTGTTAGGGGTGGGGGTGTTTGTTGGTGTTCTCTTTTATTTCTGGGTAGTTTTTGTTTTTGTTTTTTTTTCGCATTTTTTGTTTTGTTTGTTTTTGTATAAGGTGTGGGTTGTTTTTTTTTGGGGGGGGATAGGGGGTTGAGGCAGAGGGGTCTCGATAATCGAACCGACTCAGTTAATAATTGAGACAATGCTAAAGTGTATGTGAATTAGAAAGATAGAGACTTTTAGAGATGGGGTAATTGAGAAAGTGAATTGAATTATTGTGATATTATAGTAATATAATTAAGCTTACAATCTGATGGCATTAAACGTTCATAAGGAAAGAATAGTGTTGAATAAGTAACAATGAAGAGAAACAAATTGAATTGATGAGCAAGGCGTGTGTTTTACTCTAATTGACGGGTGTCGGCAGAACATCAACCAAAGCGGCATTAATTGCTGGCACTGACATTATCATTCACTAACGTATAACACACATCCCGCATACATTTAGGAGAGATGCTCGAATTCAAGAATCTTTCGTTTCGTGAGCATTCTAGTATTACCTATATAATATATAGCTATACAATACTAAAAATCATAAATGTTCTAGAATGTTGCACTTTAAAACGTTTGGTCTGCGGCTCAAAAATTCAAAATGAGTGATTGGTGCAAGTAATGAGCAAAAAAGTTACATGTTCATATTTTCAACGACGTCAAGCGGTTTCGCCTACCTCTAATAATTAGATTAAATTATGACTAACCTTTTATAGGAATCGCATAATACTTAGACTCCATTTTATGATTCGCATTTCCATTATCTAACACACCCACCACTCTTCACACGCATTGTAAAATATAATATACATTAAAAGATCGTGCACAATATATCAAGATGTTTAGGGTATTGATGAAACGACAGCAAAAATACAGCACAGATGCGCAAAATACTATGTGAATGCGTAACTCAAGGCAAATTGAAATGCGTGGTGCCATATATCTCCGACTTGAATATAAACTTTTTTTCTGCGAAATGGCCTGTCGTTTTAGGATACGCTATGCAGTAATAGCCGCTGTTCCATAATAATTAAAGACAATGATCGGATTATCGACTAGTTATAGAAACAGGCAGAGAGTTAAAAGATAAATATGAAGATCACTTTGCAAAATCAGAAAAAAAAAACAAAAATAATAGTACATAAACATAACCAAAGTTATAACATACTGAAAAGGATTATTGAGATATAAAATTATAAAAGGATGGTTCTTCTTTGCGTTCGCCAAAAGGATGTTTACAATAGATATATACATATTGAATATGCCAAACGCACATTACATAATACGTGGATTTATCTTGCATAATAGTAACGCTTTCATTGTATAAGTATACATTAGCTTCATAATGTACTGTTAGAAAATGGATAGCTAAACAAAGGATGATGATGATGATGATGATGATAAGTATGTTACTAAAATGGTGATAGCGCAAAAAAAAAAAAAATAGAACAGAGCATACTGTATAAATATCTTTGCTTATCTACATAATAACTAATACCGTATAGTATAAAATATACCAAACAATAAAAATTTATTGTAGGTGCATTTGACATCCATCATGTTTTTGGCAGCATCACAAAGGAAAACACAAGGTAAACGTAATTAGCATTAGGACGGTCAAATAAATAACTATTACATTCATCATGATTACTACATCTTGGCTCAAATCATATCCAGATTAAGAATGCAGGCAGGGTCTTTGACCAAGCAAACGTTCACTTTGCTTACATTAAATGCTTTTGTTTGTTTTATATTGCTATCAGAAGTCATCGCTCGTTCGTGCAATAATAACAATAGCGATCATCCTTGCTGCGTACTCATCACGAGTCATTAGCTAGTAATCATACAAAGTATAGAGCAAGATTACTATAGCAAGTAATCAACTATTCAAAAAAAAAAAATCAAAACTAGAACAATACATATCTTGTTAATTCTCCCTTCTCCAATCATGTTTTAAATAGTATTGCTGACCAAGGTCGCCATATAAAATATTATTTTGAGGTGTGGGGGGGGGGGGGTTAATACCAATTATTAGTTATTAAAACACATCGTAAATGTTCCAAAAGCTTCGAAGTTACTGCTCTGAAACCCGACGGGTAAAATGTTTTATACTTAAAGCAGTTTATGAAATGGGTGCGTAACAATGGACCAAAAATAATGGTTGTAAAATCAAACTTACATTCGACTAGAAGCTACAATACAAAATAGCAAGGCTCCCCAAAAGTGTGCGTACTAAACAAGGTACAAGAAAAAGCATTCCATGTACACCTAGAAGAAGCACGTGGGGCCATAAGCTCATCTGGCAGGCAGAGATGAAACACAAAAAGGCCGGTTTCTAGTAAAAAAGAAAGAACTTTCACATGCTCATCTTTATCCTCCTCTTTCTTTTCCAGTCAGATAATATGCAAAAAGTAAGTGCGTACAAACGAACAGTGAGCAGGTTTAAAGGGACCCCAGTACTAACAGCTAGCACTATGACCTTATAGGTAGAAATCATAGGAAACTTGTGATGGTCTATGTTGCATGCAAATATGAAACAACGCGATAGTTAGGGCGTCAGTTTTCATAGGGAAGAGAATTGGTGGAATGGGTGACATTTAGACAATAGAAAGAAAGATAGATAGATAGATAGATAGATAGATAGATAGATAGATAGATAGATAGATAGATAGATAGAAAAGGTTTATAGACAGATGGATGGATGGATGGATATATAGATAGATAGATATATATACGAATGGATAGATAGATATATAGATAAATCAATATATAGATAAAGGGATACATAGAAGAATCGATGGACCGATAGATCGATTTCAAAAGAGTCAAAATCACGGAAAATAAAAATAAATAGCAGGAAATGGAAAACTAGAGCGGTGGTGTATAGCGTTTATAATCATCTTTAAGTAATGTGTTCTTTCTAATCATTATCTATTGATCAAAAGAGGTATTCGTTTTGGCAAAAATCTTGAACATAATCAGATATATATATTTGATTAGAAAATGCGTTGCTTCGGGATGAACATCGATAGACAGTAATAATATAATATAGACAGTAAACACATGTAATAGAGTATACACTGTTTATAATTAGGTTTATTTTGGGTTTGTTATTAGCATAATCTGTTTCACAGCAATTTGCATAATAAACATTGCGTGAGAAAAATACACATACATAATATAATATAGGAATGGGGGAGTTACGTATTGAAGGTATTAATAAAATCAATCGTAAATACAACATGCGTTTATCATATTAAGTGAGAAAGTAAAAACAGTACCTCCGACACGGTATACATTGCGTTTATAATATCAAAACTATGAGACAGCATCATTCAATACCGGAATAATCTTCACTATCGAAGACTTAAAAGCAATTATGATAAGCACAGAAAAGATCAACACCCGATATTAGTGCAGACTAGATACTACGAAAGTAATGTATAAACTGAGTTTTTAAGTACACGTTATGTGAAAACGTTGGCGTATAAAACATTCGAATCATACTTTTAAACAAGAATTGCAGCAGTGATGTTTTTAACTGAAACTTATCTTATTTCTATAACTTGTATTATACATAAAATTACCGTCATTAACAAACTGTGAAGTGCTTTGAGATTATGAATGGTGCAATACAAAAATGATTTATTAGTAGTAATTATTAATATTTTTTACACGACCGTATACTACATTATAGTCTTCGATAATATTAAATTAAATTATGTGCAAACTACATTAATTATATATTCTTGGTGTTGTAAGTAAATCTCCAAATCTTCAAAACATATCGTTATGTTAGTATCATATAAATTTCAACGGTAGGCCGATGTTCGCATGCTATCATGCTTATATCATATAATATAATATTATACAACGTTAAATGTAAAACAACAGTAATACGCTTTAAGAAAAATTCAATTAATAACTGTTTTATAGATACATTATTCACAGATTATATTATTATATCAGTATCGGCTTTCAACTCAATGCACCGTTCGCAATATAAATGAATGGCGTGGGAAAATAAGAATGAATAAATAAAGAAATGTAGGTCTCATTGAACAACTAGAATACATTTTAAACATAAAAAAATGTACTGGTATGCCTTGCTACATTAAAATATAATATGGGAGATAAACAGGCAAAATTGTATTAAAAGCGTCAATTGTCAATTTCCCTATTTAATACAATTGATTAAAAAAAAGTCAGTTAACTATCTAGCGATGATTCAATGCAGTCTATTACCATTATCATATCCCCAACTCTCCCTCCCCTCAAATTGTATACTCAACTCATCTACCAATTACAATCATGTTATCACATACGTTTCATACATATCATAAATTATATGATAACATTGTGTGTAGTAAGAGAATAACAACAAAAGCAAAAAGGAAAGGAAAATTAAGCACGACACATAATGAGTAAAGATAATAGATCTAGTATGTTCTGCACAAATCAGAGAAGGATTATTGCAAAAAGCACTCTCCATTTGGTTCCCATCATAGCATTCCTCAGCACATGGGAACCCTAAAAACCTCCATCCCTCTCCCTGGCACCCAACTCATTTATTCTTATACCATCTCACCACCCTCAGCCTCACCCCCACCATTATCCACCCGAGTAATAATAAACGTGTATGTACTGTTACTCTAATGAAGATTGAGCAGATAGATATAAAGCTAGAGAATGAAAGGTGAGTGAACGAAAGAGCAAACGGGGAAATCACTGTTTGGGAAGAAACGAACCAGCGGTAAAAATTGGAGAAGAAAGAAAGTTCGAACGAAAAACAAGGAATAAAGAAAACAGGCATCAGCTGGGAATGCCAGACTCTTATCATCTATCTACATCTCTTTCTTTCTCCCCACAGTACCTATCTACATACTATGGCAGCGGCGCGTGGCGTACCTGGGACAGGGCTTTGCCCGTGTAGCAGCCAGCAGACGTCGCACTACCTACCAATCAGTTGCTGTAGGTGAGTCAAGTACGGCCTTTTCAAGTCTTGGCGGCTTCCTTCCCCTCACCTTCAATTTTCAGCGTTTTTTACCTGTGGGCACGTGCCAATTCCAAATTATCAGGTACACACATATCTGCTCTTCACCATGCCCTCGCGCAATGAGCACAGTACGGTAAGGCAAAATGGGTACTCGTCTACACAGAGATAGAAGAAGAATACACGCGGGTTGTCTGATAGGTAAGAAGTAAGAAAGCAGCAGAAAAAGGTGGAATCAACGGAGCCACACAAGGAGACAGAAATACCTTAGCATATCATATCTACTGGTACACACAACACAAGTAGTACACATAAATGCCAGGTATGCAAGCACACTCACACGCACACCGCTACTACTGAGTTTCGTTTATAGTGAAGATGACTGCTAGAACTAGAGAAAGAAAGAAAGAAATGATGTTGGGGTCTGTATTGTGAAGCGGTCCTTCATTGTGTAATGGAACACTCACGCGACCAGGCCGGAGACAAGAGAGAGAGACCCAATCGTAGTTCTCACTTTCATCAGTGATAAATGTACCCACAGACAAGACCTAAGCCATTCTGTTCTGTAAAACTGAGGACTCACAAGGATTAGACATCATTTCGACAGTGATAGTGATCGCCAACAGAAACAATGACTTATACTTATTATTCTTATTATACTGCAGTGTTGTTATTGCTACTACATGACATGGACTTAGCAGTACACTGACGTACACTTGTGAAAAGACATATTTTTAAAACAAGTATAGCAATAGTCGTTTATATTTTTGTAGTATCATTTCATCCTTAGTTAACATACATCATAATTTCCTAATAGTTTTGTTTTATCTTAAGTCAGTTGAGACTTATATTATATGCAATGTGCTAGCTCTGTTTTACTAATTAATTATACTACTGAAATAAACTTTTATAGAATAATGATCAAATTAATGGTGAACACAATAGCCCCATTTTAATTCTTTTTTTTCTTTTTTTTGATTGTTTAAAGAAGAGTATTACGAATATTTAGACAAAATGGGAACTATGTATTCAGAAATGAAAGATACAATTGAAGGCGTGAAGATATCTACTTGTTAAATATGTACTCAAGTTAAGTATAGAAGTTGATTATGCTAATGGGACTTCAGAAAATCATTGTCATCGCAATGCGAGAAGACGACTAGATGGATTTTTCAGGAAGAAAAAATGGAACACTTCAGTCATGACGGTTTAAATTATACTGAAGGCGATCAGTCTTAAACTATACTGCTACCATTTGGGTATATTCGATTTAGCACAATGAATAACAGTTTTCTTCTTGGTTCTTTATAACGAGCAAATTGCTAACACATCTCTAAAGGGTAAGTCATTTTATCATCACGAGTATTGATAACTTGCCTTGAATTGCAGAGATATGTTTAAAGAACAAAAGAGGTCATTATAAAAGCCATCCACCGAAGTGAGTATCATCTTCTTCATTGTCTAGTCGTACAATTAATTCAGGTATTATGTGGATTTCCTAATCAAGAGTATTATTGCAGTGTCTAATTCTAACCGTTAGTGGTGTGCATTGATTACGAATATAATTGTAGATCTAGATAGGTATGCATTAAAAAGTATACTGCTATTGATATTGTATTGTGACAATCAACGGTGATTATCAAACTAGAGTTAGAAGTTGGGAGAATAATCTTGAACCCCCTAACTTCAAACAAGACAAAAAGATTTGATTAGTTGTTATGCAGTCCAACTGATAAAAGAAGTGCATTCAGCAATATTGAACAAATAATAAAGAAAATAATATTGACATTGACATATCTGTATACATTGATACTTTGAGAACCATAATAAAACATAATGATATAATGCTGTTTATTATAATGTGTTAATAAAACAAAGTTAATAACCTACATGTCTTCAAGCTTCGACATGACATTTCTAATTATTATGCTGATATAATAGCAAAGAGATAGCATGAAGGTTATACAGTACTTCTATAATCACTTGCTAGCATGATACATTTTCAATTATAAAAACCTGATGACAAGCATCGATTTAATCTTATTCAAATTCACCACCATCACAGCGCGTGATTCATCACTAGGTATAGACCCTCTATAGACGTCTAAGTTTTTCAGCTTACCGCTGGAAGTAATCAACGCAGCAAAGAGATATTCAAAAAGAGATGCCTTCTTTTATGATAGATCTAAGTAATATCATTATAGAGATACAGCATTATAATGCGTTCAATATGATCACCTGGACAGCCAAATATAACTTCATCATACACAAACTTAACACACATACTCACACATATATAATATATATTATAACTCATACATGTACACACACGATATATAATATCATCGTAATATACATTAGCATTCTATGCATCATGCATTATTCCCATAACAATCATGATCAAAACATGTCATAAATAAATTATGCTAAATGGACGAAGTTTAAAATAGCCAATAGAAAATAAGAATATAGTATCATAAGGGGAGATCCATGGCATTTATTGGGCCCACGTGTATAGTATACATATATACCGACATTGTAAGGAATAAACCGACATATAAATCATAGACAGAAGGCATTGAACTCATCTGCGAATTGAAGTTGACCCTTAACCTTTCGCCACGAGCATAGGTTACGAGATCATTGACTTTACCCAAGGCATACATTTCGAGGGTGGGGATGGTGGGTAATATCAGGCGAGGTATTTATAATGTTCGTCATTTGAATTGTCTGGCTAAATTTCTCTAGAAGAAGGCCGAGATGATGAGACAATGAAGTCTATCTTCAAAACATCGTAAAAGCAATACCAAAAATGTGTATTAATTGTTATTAATAACTATTATAATT
>JAUEKR010086806.1:0-10203 GCA_031762895.1 Corambe burchi
AGACCCGTTTTCCTTGGTATTTCCGAGTTACCTCTCTCTCTCTCTATCCATATTTTTCTCTCTCTCTCTCTCTCCCTTGTATCTTTATATCTTTTTGTTTTTGCTGACGAAAGAACCTTTCCGAAACGTCATTTCCTGTCTTTGTCCCTTTTATGTAGAGCTCTTTCTCATTATTTTTCTGCATTTGATATATATTTTCAAATAGTTCCTAAATACATGCATTAAATGATTAATCTTGAATACAAGAAGGCGCAAGCTTTATATATGAGTATAGCTAAGATGGACAATTCTTTTCGAATGCGGAGCTGAAATTAAAATCGCAAACTACTCCAACAGTATCAATAACTTAATGTAGTTACTAATTAGACTTTATCATCAGTGCAGAGCTCAAAATGAGATATATTAGACTCGCCAATACCGATAGAAACATGTATATCAACAGTAATACTCACCTAAATGTATTATATTGGTTTACTGAATAAAAATGAAGAATATGATAAAGTAGTAAACATCTATAGATTATGAAAGTACATATTTACTATTCTTCGGCTCATAATTCGATTGTTTAGTGTTCACTTCCAGTATGCTATGATATATTGTAATCATAGTTAGTAGTTCTTAATAGTCCACGCTAGCAATTACAACATTTAATAAATATTGTTCTAAATTGAATACGTTTGTTCTATGTTCACTTATACTACGACTCAAAACGTGCACAAGTTTTTTTTTGTTTTTTTTCATAATGGATGTTTATTGGTGTTTATGTTGGTGCTGTCGACCAGCAGCACTTGAGCAATTGGCCTTATTGGCATCCTCATGAGCCAAGGGGTGAACAGAACCCCAATGACAACGTTCTCAACGATGTGTATTGGAGGCCTTTATATTATGCGCCCATTAAAATTCTGCTGACGAAGGTTTTCACCGAAGTGTTCGGTTTATGTCTTTGTCTTCCTTAGTAGAGCGCATGAACCTGTTTCTATTTTATTCATTCATCTTGCTCAACGGTGGCATATTAAAAGTAAAGTAAAGATAGTTCTTATATAGCGCACGAATCACCAGAGTCTAGTCTCTAGGCGCTTTACATCTCGTTTACTTCCCCAGCCAACAGCAAACATTCAACACTGACGACATATTCGCCTGTTAGGCGTATAACAATTGTTTTTCGGACGGGACAGCTGTCTTAACGGCCAGGTACTCCATTTCACCAGAGTTCAGTGAGGCAATCGACCCAAATTTTCTTGCCCAAGGATAAACAGCGGTAGCGAGTGGGACTTGAACCCGGGAACATTGCGTAGCAGCCTCAGCAGTTCAACGCCTCTATCAATTGAGCTAACCACGAACAAAGGGATGAACAAAACCCCAATGACAACGTTCTGAACGCTGCGGATGGGAAGCCTTTATATTATGTGCCCCTTAAAAAGTCGTAGGTGCAATGACTTTAATGACCTTCCCGGGTAAAATATTGGTGGAACTAGTTAGAACATATTATTATATTCTTAGGTGATGAGTTAATCAATTAACATTTGTGATAAGATTATGATCATGTAGAGCAATTAATAGTTTCGCATACGCCATATCTCATAGTGTTAATTTTTTATCGTCATTATCTAAATTATGTGTAATCGTTTATTTTTAACATTTAACCTGTTTAGACATATGTGGTGCAAGAGTTATCAATGTATCATAACATGAGACAAATAATTGACAAATGATTATTAAAGGAATCCCACCCCAGAGGATAGAGATGCTCTTTCTTCTTAGCAAGGAGATTCGGCTCCGGGGGTAGTGGGTTCGAGTCCTGCTCTATCCATGTGTTTTCATCATTTTCTCCTATTCACTCGTTTCTATATTGTCTAAGGCCGAGCCCATAGTGGTGGGAGGTATTTTTTTAAAGATTTGTTTTAAACCCTGAAAACATGCAGCACTGGAGCTTATAGGATGGCACAGTGAAAGGTAAAAAAGAAAGTATGTATAGGCAGACAATTGATGATAGTGTTAGAGTAAGTTGTAGTACGCTGCTTTTAGACCAGATTAAGGGTTTCTTTTACATAAAAAGCAGAAAAGCAGATTATGATTTCTTGACGAAGGTAATCTGCGCAAATGTGGCCCGTTCTGTTGCTCACTATAGGTTCGATTTGCACGCAGCGGAAATAAGTTAATCGAACTGCCCAACTATGGCCGTGCCTTTAATAAATCTCTGTCGCATTTAATGTCATTTAGCTTGTAATAATATACTTGATCAATATTTGATGCAGTAAAGCAAAATACCACCATAATTGATAATTTGCATGAAATCGACCTTTGGTGCCTCTAAATTCATCAATTTGATCAGTATTCAAGTCATCTCTCATACGTTGTTATCACAAAATACAATTACTCGTGCTTGTAACAGAATACAAGAAGTAATTGTTTTTAATGCTAACTGGATAAAGATGCAGTGTTTATAGCACTATTAGTATAATCTTCGATAATATAGCCGAAAAAGGTGATATTATTGCATTTTTAACAATAGAGAGCCTCGTCATCAGAAATAGTCAAACAGTTTAAGAAGTTGACTTATTGAAAGAAGATATAATAGCAATATTAAAAGCACTAATTTATAATTGCGTTGATTATTTTCAACAATATAAAATAGATTTAGGTTACGGTGGTATTTTTTAAAATAATTTTTAGTCAAATGCCATACACAGGTTGTAGCTCTTACCATTTTTTGCTCATTCATCTTCAACTGTGAGGTACATAATTAATTGTTCTTTCCATTATTTTTCAACTTCTTTACATTATTGTCTCAATCATCATTTAGCATGCAATGTAGTATGTGGCCTATATTCGATCTAGTCAGACAATGTATCGTGAATTAGTATTGTGCGGCAAGCTGGGAAAACCATTCACATGGGTCAGATAAAAAAAATATCAGATAGCTGTGTTATCTGTTTCTTCAGCCTTTTCCTAAATAATACGCACTTAATTTGAAACATTTATCTTTACTAGAACCTGAGATATATCATTTCTAATACGTGAAGGTATGAGAACTTCAAACAGAGAAAAATGGAGTCAAATTTGAGTATCTTTTAATAAATGGAGTCAAAGTTTGAGTATCTTTTAATATGCAGCTTGGTAGTGATAATATAATGAATATTAAAGACAACTTATCAAGCAAATGCCGTTATGATATTTTGCAAAATAGCAGTAAATGTATCAATGGATGGTTTTTCACTGAAGCCTCAAGTTTTCATAAATTAGTTAAAATTGACTTAATGGGGCACTAGTGTGAAATATTGCTGAGTGACTTGTGGATGGTTGTCCCAGCTTGCCGTACTTATAGCATAAAGGGAATCATTGATGCCACTAGGCACATCAATTTGTATCCATTGTTCAAGCCATTCTCTCCTACTTTGTACCGTTCCATTAACATTGCTACGGTTCATAAAGTTATAACACTCAGTATTAGTTAGTTGTTTGTAATGTAGTTCTAGATAAGTGGCTATATTGATTCGATAATGATATTAATAACGACGTATTTATTACTGTTTTAATTTCACTGATTCGCTATTTATACTATATAACAATAATTGACAAATGAGTTATTGTAGCGTAATGGTGTGGTTCCCGCTCACACTCTTTCGATGATCGTAGTATAGCTTTTATTCTTTCCTCCTCGGTTCCACCCACAGGGTAGTTCAATATATACAGCAATAAAAAGAGTAAACTCCAACACAGTCATGGTTCTAAAGTTGTAATAATATATTTTAATTATTTGCTTACTGACAACAATGTTCTAACGATTAAAGCATTTATTTTAAAGTTTGGCAGAGTCTTCTAAGTCTAAAATATCATCAAACTGTTCGTATACAAGGGTGAGTTATTCCACATTGTTGGGAATGTTGAGATTTTGGTCTCTTTTTAAAGAAATTATTTTAATCATCCTTATACCATACCATATGTGTGGCTGCATCCTCCTTAACTCCTGTGGGTTTTGAGGGCGATATTACGCCATAGTATTGCGGCGATCACAGCACAACATCACACCTTCATTGAACAATTTCATGTTGGTACGTCATTATACTATAAAGCATTTTGTCTAACAAAAAAAAAAAAAAAACCAAGCATCATTCTTCCTATTTCGTCAGCCTTAAACTACAAACAATAACTCAAGAAACGCAATATTTCAACTTTATTTTCAAATGAATTTATCAAGTGTTAATATTAGCTGTACACGCTACAGTATTATAACTTATTGCTGCATATTCATTTTTTGGTTTGTTTGCTGTTGTTGTTATTATCGTCTATATTATCATTTAACCTCTATTTTATTTAGTTCGTCATATTATTATTATGTTCAATACAATGAAAGTAGTCAGAGCATCTACCTCCAATAGGTATAGAGTGAGCATATTAAAGAAATTATCCCAATCATCATTATACCATACCTATATCCTCCTTACTTATGCGGATGTTGAGGGCGAAAATGTGCCAAAGTATTATAACTCATTCCTGCACATATTCATTTATTTATTTATTTTTTTGGTTTGTTTGCTGTTGTTATTATCGTCTATATTATCATTAAACCTCTATTTTGCTTAGTTCGTCATATTATTATGTTCAATACAGTGAAAGTAGTCAGACAATGTATCACCAATTGGTATATAATATAAAATCAATAACGGCTGACTCTTAGCGCAGCTTTAATAGACAAAGTATAATAAATAACTAAAACTCAAGACTTCTGACAAAACTGTAATAGACTGAGAATAATTAAGGATAATCTTAGCATCGACATTATAAAATTATGAATATTTAAATAAAAAAGAATCATTGAGAAGAGAACGAATTGTCATTTATGATAACTTCTAAAATATGCCATCCTTTGCAGCTTTTATCTTCTGTGTTTATTCTTGTTATTATTCTTTTAATACCGTCTGAAATATCATAATATCTTTCTTACCTACTTTGCAAGATAATATTCAATGCAGAAATGTAATAAAACAATATTCAAACAGTGGATATTCAGCATAAAACTAATGATTGATGACTCCAAAAACATAGATGTAATAGACAAAGAATAATTAACTAAGCATAACCTGTGTATCGACAACATGGAATTATGAATATTTTAAAAACATTTATTGACAAGAGAATAAATTGGCATTTATGATAACTTCAAAACTACGCCATTCTTTGTAGCTTTTTATCTTTATTTTATTTTACTTATCTTGTTATTATTTTGTTATCGTCTGTAGTATCTTTAAATATGCGCCAGCTTTGACATTGTGATATTATGTTCAATGCAATGAGCTAAACTACCATCAATTGAAAGTTCCATAAGATAAATAACAAAAACTCAAGACTTCTGACATAACAGTAATAGACTGAGAATAATTAAGGATAACCTTAGTATCGACATTATGAAATTATGAATATTTTAAAAAACATTTATTGACAAGAGAATGAACTGACATTTATTATAGCTGCAAAACTATGCCAATTTTTGCAGCTTTTTATCTTTTTAAAATATTATTTATCTTGTTACTATTTTGTCATTGTCTGTACTATCTTTAAATATGCGCCAGCTTTTACATTGTGCTATTATGTTCAATGTAGTGAGGTAAACTACAATCAATCGAAAGCCCCATGAAATAAATAACTAAAACTCAAGACTTCTGACAAAACAGTAATAGACAGAGAAAAATTAAGGATACACATAGCATCGACATTATGAAATTATGAATATTTAAATAAAAAAGAATCATTGACAAGAGAATGAATTGTCTTTTATGATAACTTCTAAAATATGCCATCCTTTGTAGCTTTTATCTTCTGTATTTTTTATTGTTATTATTCTTTAATAGCGTCTGAAATATCATAGTTTTCCTATTACCTACTTTGCAATATAATATTCAATGAAGAAAAGTTATAAACCAATATTCAAACAGTTGATATTCAGCATAAAACTAATAATTGTTGACTCCAAAAACATAGATGTAATAGACAAAGAGTAATAAACTATTCGTAGCCTCTGTATCGGCTTTATGAAATTATGAATATTTTTGAAAACATTTATTGACAAGAGAATAAATTGACATTTATGATAAATTTCTAAAATATGCGATTCTTTGAAGCTTTTATATTTTGTATTATATTTATTCATGTTTATGCTGTTATCGTTTTTATTTTAATATGACCTTTATTATATGTGTCCTACTATATTCAATGCATTAAAAGTAGTGAGACAATTTAACTACGATTTGATGCTAAACAGTTGATACTTAACATGAAGGTGGTAACTAATGAAGGTAAAACACAGCAATTAGAAATATTATTTTAAAGAGTGTGTGGTGGGAGTATGTAGGTTTATGAAGAGATGGTGATACTTGAGTCATTATATTATGGTCAACATGAAACAAGAGAATGAATTGATATGTATGATAATTGTTGTGGTTAACATCACAGGTACATCAAGTCATCGAGACAGGAAACCATTATGTTTAATGGTAGAAAACCAATAATATAATTACAGAAAAGTTAATATGTTGAACATGAGAAGATATTATGGGATGAGTATGTAAATATGAATACATGAATAATAACGGATGAATTATGAATACAAAGTATACAAATCATTCATCCATATGATCAATATGTAATGTTGAACAATATCATATAGAAACATATTCATAATATGGATATAGAACGAGATTAACAGTGATAAATAAAACAATGGATAATACAAGGGAAATAACTCCATAACAATAATTTCTAAAATACGCCAGTGTTTGCAGCTTTTGTCTTTTGTATTATTAGTCATTCATTTTTATGTTGTTATCGTTTCTATTCTAATATAACCTTTATTATATGTGCCTCACTATATTCAATGTATTAAAAATAGTGAGACAATTAATTTAACTACAAATTGATGCTAAACAGAAAATCAATAAATGTTGATTTTTAACACAACAGTTTTTATTATGTTATTTAAGATAGTATTATGGGGTTATGTAGCAGTGCGGGTGTTGGTGTCATATGCCCAATGTAAAACAATCTATCACCTATTGTTAGTTAGTATTAAATTAATATCTGACACCTCTAAACACAGCACTTTTAAATATATTATTTAAGCCATCCTTACGTGATGACTATCATAATACCTGCTGGTATCTCTATAGTTTGAGCTATAACTATCTTGTTATGACGATTGCACTTCTAGACTGAAGGCTTGTTCGATCATTTAAATACAAAAATAAACAGCAGCAGCATAATAATGGCTCCATAATAATGTAATAAAGCGACAAAGAGGATGAGGCTTTCAACATTAGCGGCGCTTGTTTCCAGCGACGATCGGTTTACCTTTAAACACCTTAAAAATTAATTTCTCATTCGGGATGAATACTGGGTTATTTTGATGGTGTTTTTTTTTTTGTTTGTTTGTTAATCTGTTTTGTTGTTGTTTGTTTGGTGTTGCTTATGTTGTGATTTAATTTGGCGTGGGAGGGAGATGATCTTCTAATGTCTTATGTTCAATAGTAGTGAAGTGTCGTATGGCTACACCTCCACTTTGTGGGCATCTGCCCAGTTTTTGAAGACATCATTTGTTTTGTGGACCGTTTTAACACCGCCAGGAAGTTTGGTTATGGGGCACTGCAGCACAATGTGGTCTGTGGTCTCTGGAGCTGCGTGGCATCTACCACATAAAATATCATTCTCTTGCAGTTTCCATCGCTTCATTTTTGCAGCACTCCTGCCATAGCCTCAATGATACAATGGGATTAGACAATCTGCCACTAGTTTATACTTAGCATGAAGTTGGTAATAAATGAATGTAAAACACATCAATTAGAATATATTATTTTTAAAAAGTTTGTGGTGGGAGTATTTGGGTTTATGTAGAGATGGGGATACTTGAGTCATGATATGGTCGATATATGACAGTCTATAGCCAATTTATGCGAAACAAAAGATCAATATTGAAGGCTCCAAACGCACTCATTTCAATATATTATTCAAGTCATACTTTTGTGATCACAATTAAATCTATCTGCTGGGATCTCAACAGCTTAACAATAATAGCCATCTTAGTATTATATTCGTGTTGTTCAATCATTTGAATATTTGAATAAAACTAGCAGCAAGATAAGATATAATGTTACCAAGATTTCGAGATTTTGTGCATTGTCGGCGCTTGTTTCCACGACGTTTTGTTATAAATTTAATTTTAAAAATTAACGTGAACATTTATATAGCACTATCCCACTTAATTTGTTAATTCTCAAATTACTTTGCAATGGGGTCCCCAACAGGCTAATTCATTCACTTACAACCTCAACTCTCTTGGGATATACAGAAGAGTTGCTCCCCGAGGATTTGATATATTATACTTGAATGAATTAGCCTGTTAGAGGAATCCTTTGTAAAAAATCTCTGGGACATTTAAAATTATAAGCGAAAAAAACCGCATAATAACTGTTTTGTTTATTTAATATTCTAATGGATAAGGTCTCTCTTCAGTTGTTTGACAACAACATGTCTTTCCTGCTACTTCTTTATCATGGGAAATAAAACGATTTACATGATAATAGACCAGATCAGTAAAGACTCGCAGACATTAGATTGGACAACAATGAATACAATAGAATAATCAAGTGACTGGAATCAGACAGCTTAGAAAAGTGGTCGAGGAAAATTAATTCAGCGACAGATGGACTCCTTTAAACGCCAATGAGAGATTAAACTAAAAACATAGAGGACATCAAAGAATATCATAATCATAACAAAAACACCAACTTCTTAAGTTTGGATCGGATTATAATGTTAATAGAATGAATGATTATAATTATAGAACATATACAACAATATTGTACAAGTCTAGACACTAATATGAAGACCTCTGTAGGCTAGTGGTAAGGCACTCAGATCGTAATTGAGAGATTACTGGTTCGAATCCGCATGGCGGCGGTGCTGACTTAAATCCTTTGGGAAAGTTTTTTTTACACACATTTTTCTCACTGCACTCAGGTGTAATGAGTATCCGGCCATAGGCATGTATAGATATTGTCATAATTCTAGAATGACGTACCTCTCAGGTTGCTCTTATGTAAGCTCTACGAGGAGTTAAGATGGTACTGAAATGGGCGGGCCTGTTGGAGACCCCTTTATAAAGCGCTTTGAGCATTAAAAAAGTGGGATAGTGCTATATAAATGTTCACATTAATTTAATTAAGAGGAAGACCGCGTAGAAAGTGGATGGAATATATTATAAAGAGAAGCATATTATATTATATTATAGTGAAATATCTCTGTCTGGGATGTTTCGAGTCAACAATTACTCGGGTTTCCCGGCTAATTCTTCTTCTTTTAATATAATTTAAACTGACCCAACTAGTTGAGTATTACTGATGGCGCGCATATTCATATTTTTTGGCTATGTGCATGTTTTGATTATGGCGATCTTATCAATGAGGGCAGTTTTATTGTATTTTTGAATGCTTTAGAGTTGGTTAATATTTAAGTTAGCGATGGTAGGGCTTTCTATAGTGGGATAATACAAGGGTAAAATGCGATTAAATGACTATTTGCACAAGAAATTGGTACTTAAAAATTATGAGAAATAAACTTGTTAAATCTAAATGTTTCAAGACTTAACCTAGCAGACAATTTCTGTTGGTATATGTATGATAGATTTTCAATGTCGCTGCAGAAATTAGCTTACTTAATTTTAGCTCTTTACTCTTGGATATTTTGTCCATTCCAGTTTAGTGATATTTAAACAATGTTTTACCTTGTTGATAGAAAAGCCGGTTAGCACATTTAGCAGTTCTCTTTGTTCAATGCTACCTAGGTTACGACATTGCTTTTGCTCGTAGATATAAAATAATCTTTCATTACTCATGGTATGATAATTCATCGGATATCCCTTTTTAAGGATCCTTAAGACTTTGCATTGTATATAATGATTACCCCCATATTACGGTTTTTATCTGTCGTATTATGGAGTATTAGCACTCATATCAATATTAGATTGTTATAAGATTACGTTGTTATTCAAACGAGCGATGCATGTTTAAATAAAAGACGCTATTGACAGCAAACAACAACCGCGCAAGTTAAACAAACGAAAGATCAACATGCAACAGGGGCGCAGTGGTGCAGTGGTAACGATGTCTGCCTCTGAATCCAACGACCCGGGTTCGAATCCGGGTGAACGCAACT
>JAUEKR010087139.1:0-10201 GCA_031762895.1 Corambe burchi
AATAATAATAATAATAATAATAATAATAATAATAATAATAATAATAATAATAGTAATAATAATAACAATAATAATAAAAATAATAATAGTAATAATAATAATGATTGTAATAATAATAATAATAATAATAATAATAAAAGTAGTAATAATAATTATAATTATAATAATAATAATAATAATAATAATAATAATAATAATAATAATAATAAAAGTAATAATAATAATAGCATTTTTTATTCCTCATCTCATCATACTTAAACAGTAAATAGTAAATTTGGAATGATAAGTAAAGATAACAGTACAAATACAGTCCTCATGCAAAGGAGTTTGCTTACATTAAACTAACTTAAGATAAACTTTCTGTTAGAGTAAAATATCAACACTTTCTCCTTTTTATTACTTCTCATATGAGTTTACAAATCAAACAAGATAAATCTCGATTAAGATAAAAAGTGTATCAATCGTCAACTCCAAGAGTATCGAACTCGGTTGCAGCAATCATTTTCTGATATTAAACTTACAGCAGAGACTTATGATTCCGATTTGTTTTCTTTTGTTTGTTTTTAAACACCAATCATACAGCAAACCTTAATACAGTGCAATCCCTGTATTACACCACCCCTGTAATGCGACATCAACCTTAGGTCCCAAATCAATTGCTCTTTATTACTAGTAACGAAAACCCCGTTATTGAGACATAAATTTTGATAAATCCCTGTATAACGATATCACAATAATGCCAATTGCAATGAAAATGATGATACATAATAAGAGATTTCCGCCAATAAAATGACACGGCGATAGGGATTTTCGACCAATCAAATGACACAGCGACAAACAACGCAATTATCGTGTGATGTCGGTGCTCTCGGCACGGATAAACTACAGAGGGAAAATGATGTATAGCGCTTATCTTTTGTTGGTCACACAACCTGTTTAAGACTGTTGTCTGACGTTTCGACACACATTTTCCCTGCCATTTTTAGAAACCCCTGTATAACGACATCGGAGGTCCGTTCTAAGGCACGCCGCTATACAGAGGTTGTACTGTATATGAACCATAATCCTATAATCTAACTCTACAAAGATTTCTCTAACTCCTCTAGGAAGGTGAAATAAGCTAGATAGAAACTTTATCAAATATGTTTAACAAAAGTAAGAAGTGTCATGGACAATCAAACTTTAAAGTGGCCAATCTATACATTTACTTACCCATTTTTATAAGAGATGACTCAGTGTTCGACTGAAAATTTAAAATAAGAAAAAAATTACAAAAGTAAAAAAAAGGAAAGTAACTTATAAACCAATTCATCAGCATCGTAAATCTTTAAAAAAATAGAATATTTAGCATACCAGCATTTAGATACAAAGTTATAAATAAATAAATAAATAAATAATGCTTATATAATAAAATCTGCCTTATACTCAAGAATTATCATAGACTAGATTGTTACTGTTATAATTTTGTCTTGTTAGCAGGCTGATCTTTGCGAATTTAAAACACCAAGGGATTTAAAACATGCTTGGATGTCAACACGGGAATTTATTGCAATTTATTCCCCCACAATGCAGAAAAAAGATGTGAAAGAGCTCTACATAAAAAGGGACAATGACAGAAAAGGATGTTTCCTTCATCAACAGAAACAAAAAAGATAAATAGAGACAAGAGAGACGTGGTGTAGAGGACAAGAGGAATGTGTAAAGGGCCTACACATTATACATAACTAGGGCATAAAAAAACCTAAAGCGGAGATTACGCCAAAAATAATGATGACGCAAATAATAATCGCAAAACACACCAAGAAAACGAAAGAGGCCTAAGCACCTAAGCATAAGAAAGGGATCTCTCCCACAATGGTGACTTCGATTGGGGCAAAATATCCTAAATTCAAGATGTATATTTTTACAGCTGTCCCTCTAACTTTGGTTTATCAGGGTTTTAATTAACCCATATGCAATAAAACTTATGCTTCTCTGCTGTAAAAATGATTTATCAATATTCAAATATGATTACTAACTGTTTTATTAAGGTACAGTAGTGTCTGCCTAAATGCCCGGTGCTCGGGAAGCAGGAAAAACGGGCATTTAGGGGGAGCGGGCATTAAGCCGGAATTCCGGATCAGTAAGGAAGTAACCATTTCTAAGAAATCGTTCCTCGAGAGAAGCGGGCATTAAGGCAGAACGGGCAATTAGGCGGACACTACTGTAATATGCAGTTTTTGATTCAATACAACTTGTATTCATATGTTAATAAATCCTGATTTCCAGTCAAGTGACCTAAACTACTCTGTTCTACGATAGATAAAATAAAAAATATGGTCGTTACTCAGGGGTGCCACTCCTCATCATTCTTCATCTCCTTCAAATATGACAACTGACTCAACTAATTGAGTATTACTGTTGGCTTGCATGTTCAAATTATTATTTATTGATATAGCATTGATTATGGTGATCTTATCAATGAGTTTAGCCTTAGTTCAATATTTTAATGATTCAATAGAGCTTAACATTTTAGTTGCCTCTGGTAGGGCATTCTAAAGTCAAATAGCACTAGGGTAAAATGAATTAGATGACTATCTACATCAGAGATCATCATAATCATAGCCTTTCACCCTTGACAGGATATAGGCCACGGACTACAGTCTTCCACTCTTGCCTATCTTGGGCAATCATTGACAGCTACATTTGAGATAGGTAACTTAAAAAGGTGAGAACCAAATTGGCGGGACAAAATGTTATGAGATCTAGGATGACAATGAGCTTAGATTGGTACCGGTATATAATATATAGATATGTATACATTGGTATCCATAGATCACATGACACCATTAAAAATTAAAGAAATAAAAGTAAAGTGATCAAACCAACCAAAGCAGGAGGAGGTGTAATGTGCTGACTCATCAAATCTTTAAAGTGAGACTCATCAAGTATGACATTGTAAATTCCTGCATAGACGGGATACAAGCAGAAAAAAGAATTTGGTTGAATAGGAAATCTCAGAGATCAAAACTACAAAAAATATTTTCAAACCACTGAAAGAGTATTGCACCCTGTGCCATGTGTCATTATCAATAATATAACATAATTATAATAAAAAGGAATACTTATATTAGCACTACTATATATCAAATTTGCAACTAAAAAAAAAATGTGACAGATCTGTTATGATGGAAATTCATCCATAATTGATGCTTAAATTGAATGATTCAGGATTGAAAGTATTAATTTACACAAAATTAGAAAAGAAGTCATAATTATTTTATATTCAACATCACTGTTCTAAATTACAATCAGACTAAAAGGAGAGAACCTAGGACTACAAAATCATTTCATTATCTTCATGTAATTATTATCTATATTAATATTTTAGGACTTGAGAGTGTTTGAGTAGGGCTACAGACTAATCTATACAAGCTACAGTCTTCAAATTGTGTACGAAGTTGGCATTTGGTGATGGGAAGATGAAGTTTATCATTAAAAGTTGTTTGATTGAAGCATGCATTTTTTTTTAATAAAAAAGGGCTTCAGTATGTAATCCCTCTTATTTACGATTTTTTGTTTCGCATTCCATCTTTTTAATATATATGAATATCTTCCAATTAGTAGGCCTACTTAAAAATTTTTCAGGGATTTTTCTCTGAGGCTATTTAAGTATAGCTAACGTGATGCGATTGAAGAGAGTAGGCCTAGACACTTACCAAGTTTCATCCTTTAGTTGAAATGAATACTCTATTTATCTATCTGCCTATCTTTCTCTCGCTTTCTCTCTCTCTCTCTCTCTCTCTCTCTTTCCCCCTCTCTCTTTCTCTCTCTCTTTCTCTCTCTGACTGAACCTCTCTCTCTCCTTTCTCTCTCCCACTCCACTCCGACTCTCGCTCTCATGCTCTTTGTATGTGTGTTTTTATAAATATGCTTCAATTATTGCCCGAGCGTAGCTGGGAATACCCAGCTAGTTCATGTATATTTTTATTACTAGCAATCAAAATGAAATTAAGGACAACAAAAACATTATTAGGAGCTATCATTATCAACGGGAGTTGCATTTCATAAGAAAAACAAACAACAGAATCATCCTTACCTCCCGTTAGTTGACATAAAGTTTTGCACACTCTGACTTCCGCAGACAGACCGATGACAGAACACCGAATGTTTAAATCAGCCAAAGACTGTGGACACAAAGGCATGAAAAATGTCAGGGCAATCAAATTCAAAACAAGACTCAAATTAACAAAAAAAAAACAAAAAAACTAAAAAAAGATAACTTTTCAGACGAAAAGGTTCGTAAACAAGTACTTATCCTCAGTTTTAATGGCACAAATGAACAAAGATCTACATTATCCCCTAGATAAGACATCAGAAAAGTGCTGGGTAAAAAAAAAATCAAATCAATTTTCATGAATGCACACAAATAAAGTGAATTTTGCAGTCTGTATAAATTAGAGAGAAAAATGTCAGTATCTATAACTCACTAAAAACATGATGTGTTAATGAAGACAAGCATTCCAAGAACTACAGAAGAATACTGTTAAAGGTAAAAAGATTACATTTTAGTAAATGTACAAGAATGTTCATATCAACTTACGTGCTGTTCATCATTCTTTATATTTTAGCGATTTTTGGTTTAAAATGACTTAAATGCATTTTGCAATTGAGGAAGAAAAAAAATCACAGTTCTTTTAAATTTGTATTATCATTTAAGTTAAGTTATTTTCAGATACAAGCACACTTCAGTTTAAACAAAATCTTCCGTTATCAAATCCCCCTGTATGCAAAAAGCCATCTCACCTTGATGGTTTCCCTCACATCGCCAGGATCACACGTGGTCAGACTAGCCATAATGATGAGGACCTCACGGCTGGAATGTGACGGCATGTGTCTAAAACAGCAGAGAGAAACAATTAGTAGGATAACGTTATTAGATAAAGGTCATCATCATCATTATCATACCCTTTTTCAACCAGGATTAGATATAGGCAACTGAAAAACAGTTTCCACCCCTCCACACCTACTTTGGGCAATCAAATCTTTTTGAGTTCATTCAAAGACCTTCCTCCTCTTTGTATATATCTTTTTCCCACTACACGTCTCCATGTTCTTCTTGGGCTACCTCTTGCCCTCTTTCCTTGTGGGTTCTAATCTAAAGCCTTCTTTGTTATGCTGTATCCGTTTTTGTTCTCAGATTAAATTAAAATAAGCACTTGTTATACCAGAAGGTGCATGAGGCCGGTGATCATTCCCTCATTCTATGGCACAACCAAGCAATGATCTCCCTTTGATAGGATGCTAGTCCAACACAGGCTCACTTCCCTAGTTTTATGAACTGGTAATCCTTTTACACTTAAATGGGATACGGTAAAATATTAAAGATTGTCTTTATATGGTATATCACATGTAGAATATCTTTCCCAAAAGACACAATGCCGTAACTGGGACTCAAACCTATGATACGATAATCACAAAGCCAGGAACTTAGTCACTGATGCCATCTATAATCTATACCATACAAGTCGTAGAAAGAAAAAAGCTCAGATGTTTTCTTAGAGGGGGAACTTGATAATCCGAGCTGCTCTGTTGTTTTTACATTATTCCAAATACTCTGGTTTCTAGGTAACCAGGCATAATTTATTTTTTTGTTCAAACAGGGTTGGACACAATATTTATTTTTTTTAATCTCCATAAAATTTTAATTTGTACCACAAAAAATAGATTTTTTCCCAGTCCTCAGAAATTTTCCTTCATTTGGCAAAACAACAAAATTCAAAATCCCCAATTCTGGTATAATTCTAAGAATGTTTCTAAAACGATTACTCTCTTAAGACGATGAACCAATTTGCCCGTTTCCCCCATTACTGAGGCTCCCAATCACAGATTAAATTGGAGTAGAAGTATTAGTACAGTAGTGTCAGCCTAAATGCCCGCCGCCTAAATGCCTGTTTCGCCTTAATGTCCACTTTTCTCGAGGAACAATTACATAGAAATGGTCACTTCCTTACCAATCGGAATTCTGGCTTAATGCCCGCTTTTTTTCTGCTTGCTGAGCACTGGGTATTTAGGCGGACACTACTGTATCAGTACTAGTAGTAGTAATAATCATGCTTGCTAGATACTCTGACTCTTCCAAAAAAGCTTTACTTATAGCCCAATGTGACCTAGCTTTTAAGGGTATTGGAAACTGATTATAATATTGTGATATAAACGATTTTTTATGTCACAATTGAGCATGGTTTTTCACTGACTTATTTTTATTATTATTGCTTGAAGATCAATATCAATCAATAACACTATGATAAAATAGGTCTATATCAATAATTTAAATAATATTATTTAACAAAAATTGATGATGGAATTAGGAAGGTAATAATTTACAAAAGAAACAAAGCACTTTTGGTTCTGACTCCATGGTGTTTGTTTTCCAGGAAGGTGATTACAGTCTATTCCATAGCAAAATCAATAGTAACAATCTTTGGTCGTAGCTATCTTGTTTTGTGAAATGGGCCGCAATGCAGCACATATTTAACAAAACGGATATAGCACATTTTGGATGTAGTGATAATTATTCTGGTCTTCAAATGACATTACTACAAGCATTGCTAAATGTGCTTTTTTCTCCAATTGTTTTCAATACTTAAAAGAAAAAAATGAGCCAACAAATAAAAAATTAAAAAAACAAGGCAATGCAATGAAAACAGTGTAGAAGAGAAGGATGGTAGCTATAGCACTGCAATTATACTAAGCATATCCTTGCAACACATATCATCCCATGACTGCAGAACAACATAACTATTAATATTTATTCATAGCTAGAAGCAAAAGTTTAATGAAAAGAGAACAAGCAAACACAAATAAATGTAAAAATAAGCTTACATTTTATTTCAAGAAAAATAATCATTTGAAGCTGTAAAAATAAATCAACATAATTTGTATATAATAAATAACCACATATATGCTTACATTGTGATGCAAAACTTTAAAAAGAATCAATCATTTAAAATAATAATTTTGATTTGTGAACTCTTCCGTCATTCAATTCATGGTAAATTGCTTTTAATAAGGAACAGAGAATCAATATAGAAGCAAAAGAAGAGTAGAAAATAATGGAAATTAAATCATGGTTAAAACAGTAACTTGCTAACAAATTCAGTAGCTTTTGTAGACGTTTCATATAGAAAATTTAAACCATAGAACAAAATGGAATGCAGAAAAAAGAAAAACAATAGCATATATATTAAACTTAAAACTGCAATACATTGTAATTTTCAAATAGTGAAAATTAGATTAAAAAGACCCCAAAATTAAAATTAAAACAAAAGTATGATTAAAATTATTATATAATACAGCTGATACGCTTGTACGGATGCCGTTGGAGGACCAGAAAAAGGATATCTATATCCTAACTTCACAACAACCTTCATTTCGTATTCATGTATAGGGCAATTCTAAATAAAATCACTACATCCAAAAATCATCTGAATCAAGTTCAAATTACAGAACAGCTCCAGGTTAGCTGCACCTCCAAATGAGAAAAACCTCTATATATCAACATTTTTCTGAAGTAAAAAAAAACACAAAAATATGACCTATCATTGGTAATGAAGAAGCTCCACATGTCGGCATGGATAACGACATAATTCTGTGTTTCCTCCACTTGAAACAAAAATCAGTTGCATCGATTTTCAGACGTAACAATCCTTATAGTATAGAACAATGTAAAATATAACTGTTGTATTGAACTTCGAATGTAACGATAAATTTTCTGGTCTCACGACATTGTTACAATAATAATCTACTATAGAAGCATTATTTTCAACAACGATCCAGAGATATAATATTGACCAACTTTTAATATACTCATACAATGGTTAACAATTTTTATCATAAAATGTAAACTTCTTCAAGTATTCTATCGGGTTTTTTTTTCTATGGCACAAACAAGCAAGAATTTGGTATGTCTACTTCACAGAATATAAGACACCACAAAGACAAACAAACCAAGTTTAGTGCAGTGTTGTTTAATATTTTGGTTTACTTACTTTTGTTTATATCTAAGTAATTGACATAAAAAGGATACTTATTAACAACAGCAACCTATGTATGGATATGTAAGAGAAAGTAAAATTATCACAGAAAACTTGGAATGCATAGTATATAATATATACATAAGAAAAAAAGGAAGAAACTCATTAAATGTAGACATTTTAACAAAATATGTAGGGCTTGGTGTATCAATAGCATATAAATCATTAATATATAATACCACTCATTGAATATTGCTAGTATTCTTTCACAATTAATCTTAGTTGCAAACCGGGAATTTTCAAAAAGTAAGAAAGCAATTACCCCCACCGCCAAATACTCCATATATTCTACGCATAGCACTGATAGTGAGTGTGTGAGAAACTGGAATCAAAGTAGAGAAAATTCATTCAAAAGCAGACTTTTGGCAGCTATGATTTATATATTGCTTCGAGACATCAGAGAAGCTGGTGAATGAAGAAATGAAGATAAGCAATACATTTTTGACAACATACAACACATACAGGACTGAAGGATATATACATGAAATATGGCCATCATTATCAAACAATTGTAACAAAGGTTTATTTCAGGTTATGATTCTCATTAAAACAAAATGCCAACAAATTCAAATCAATATAGTATGATATGGTGAATGAGTATTATCAATAACGCATAACTTCATAACGTAGGACAAGAATCGTTACTTATAGAGGACACAGTGAAACATGGGTTATGTCACAGCAGATTTCAAAAAAGGATTAATTATACGCAGTTGAACACACACGCTGACACATATATAAAACAAACCCATAAAATTGTTGAATACAGTCAACTACACTTGCAGCCATATCATTACAGGACCAGAATAGGATTATTACATTCAAAGTTTGCAACAAGTATCGTATTCTGTATCAATGTATAAGGACTGTTCCATGAAAAAAAAACGGATCGCAACATTCAAATATCTCTAGAGCCGAGTTAGCTACAGGCGAATTTGACAGTATGTAACATACAAATATACCGTAATATACTTGAACACTCTGATTATTTAATAACCAATATCTTAAATACATATATAAACATATTATAACATTAAAAAAACATTAAAAAAACAAAAATTCCATTAAAATAAAATATGCTGAATGGTCAGGTTTCTACAATTGCAAAGATCCCAATGACCAAGATTCCACGGTAAATTTTGATTTCCATGACTTTAAAAAAAATTATAAAAACATGCAAAAATAGAGATTTAGGATTATAATTTTTTCTCAATTTGAAAAGTTTAAAAAATATCACAATTAATATGATGGACGGATGAAATGAATCATAAAAAAATTTTTAAAAAGACAAAATTACAGATATGTTAAAGAGTTACCTTAAGGATACCCCCCTCCCCCTCCCCTAGAAGTTTATATAAGTATAAGCCAAGGAAAAAAACAGAATTACCCTGCACAAATCTGAACAATATGAAAGTAAAACACACAAAATTACCACTAAAATATGATACTCATACTTTATATTGCAGTTAAATTAATAGAAACTGTTAAAAATAAATAAATACATAAATAAATCATACAATATTGACATTGTTATACTTTTAATTTTTAGAATTTATATTTTAAAACTGAGCAAGTTAATCTGTTATAGTTACAATTAATTAGTAATATGGTTTTGATAATTGAGAATACTATTACTAATATATCTATATCTCAACACTTTCATTTTGTTTGTGTAATATTAAATAAATTATACTTACACACTTTTTAATATCAGCATATAAATAGATAAATTACACCCATTTTAAAACTAGAATGCAAATAGATAGATCATACCCTTTCCAATACCAACATATAAATAGAAAAATAATACTTATACCCTTTTAAACACCAGAATATAAATATATAATATAAAACGTAAATCATCCCTTTCTTAAACCAGATTGTAAATAGATCAATATTATGTAAACCATTTCTAATACAAACATGTAAATAAATAAATAATACCCTTTTTAATCCCAGTATGAAAATAAATAAATCATACTTATATCCATTCTACCACAAAAATGTAAATAGAAAAATTATACCCTTCAGCATATAATTATATAAATTATATGTATATCCTTTCTAATGTCAACATATAAATAGATAAATTATATGTATACCCTCTTCTAATAACAGCATATATA
>JAUEKR010087250.1:0-10200 GCA_031762895.1 Corambe burchi
ATATATTAGATATAATACTTTATGCAACCAAACGTATCTATATGTCTAGCTTAATATAATTATACAAGTTTACTCTTCAGCTTAATATAATTATACAAGTTTACTCTTCATTCTTGTTTGATAGAGATGAAAGGAAATTTGAGCTGTGGGAAATAAAGTTCCTAAGCTTTATGAAAATTTGAGGCCAAGATGTTTCGAAGAATCTTAACTCAGGTGGGAATGATTGTCTTAATAACGATAACTAACTTCAACATAATGAAGAAGTGTTTGCCAAACTAGTTCAAGTGCTCCATGATACGTCACTTTCTCTTATTATAAGAGATACCAGAGATGATGGCAATCCAGATTCTGCAACAGCATTACTTACCAAAAGGTAAACCAAGAATAATTACTTTATACACAGAATTAACGTCCCTTGTAAAGACGCCAAATGAGTCAGTAACTCACTATATCATCTGCGCTGAAATGACAGCAGCATCCCTCAAGAATACTGGTGAATTAATTCAAGATAGCGATGGTTATAAAAGGTCTACCCCCAATTCCCCCCCCCCTCCCCAGTTTTAAACAATTCACAACAGTAATAACTCAGCAAGAAGTCGATGAACTTCGCTGAATTTAAGACAGCTCTTCGTAATTATGAAGATAATGAGAGAATAAAACATCGCTAAAGGTCAAGGTGACGCAAATACTTGCTCACTGACAAATCAGGACGTTCAAGGAGTGTTATTTTATCAAATGCTTTATATACATTTTCTGTGCGTGCGGCAACTAATAAAGGTGCTCCTATAATGCTTCGTCAAAATTCAGCCGAGCTCCAACTACACGGTACTTAATTTTACATCCAGTAAGATGGCAAATTATATTTCCTTAATTCTTCGTTTGACGCGCCAACAGCCCGTAATTCTCTAAAGGAGTGGCATGAGATCCATGGGCATAAAGCGGATTTATTACAATAAGAAAAATATGCAAATAGAATGGTCATTACCAACAAGAGTGATTCTAATTGTGAAGCTTGTTTGCTAAGTAAAATGCCTGATACACGCATTTGAAGACCAGACAGTTCTGCAAGAGGACCACTTGGTATCGTCCCCACATTGACTTAGCAGGACCAATTGACCCACCAGATATTAATGTTATGAGATACTCCCTTGTATGTATTGATAAATATGCTAATTTAACTTCTGTTTATTTTATTCAATAGAAAAGTGATGCCATTAAAGCATTCGAACAGTACTTGGCTATCTCCCCATATAGGAGAGTGACAATTATGAGAATTGACCAAGGGGGTGAATTTGTTTCAAAAGAGTTCTTTGCTAGTCAAAAATCATATCAAGCATGAATTGACTGCACCATACTTTCCTCACCAAAATGGAAATGCAGAGAGAGCATGGCGGAGCCTTTTTGATATGGCTATGCCTCTTTGTGCAATCTGGGCTACCAAAGAATCTTTGGACGTATGCTACTTTCGCTTCCGCATACATCCGAAATAGATGCTTTCATAAAAATATTGATTGCACTCCTTTTCAATGTATTACTGGTAAAAAGCCCAACATTGCAAACATGGAGACATTTGGCAAAAAATTGTTATGCATTGATAAATAATCCAAAGAAGCTCGATAACTTAAGTGAGAAGGGAATTTTTGTAGGGTACCGGTATTACAGGAGAAGTTCATCTTTCCAGAAACCCAAACAGTGAAGAAAGTCAGATGTGTAAAATTTCCAAAGACTGCTCTTATGGAACCTGACTACATATTACTTCCTTCAGACAATGTCTTTGACAAAGGTAAAGATGACTCTCAATCAAATGAAAAAGAAATTGAGAATGAAATTGAAATACCTGATACAGAGCCAATCAGAGATAACCAACCAGATGTTAGTATGAAAGAGAGGAGGACTAGAAAAACCACCTTCATATTTAGATTACATTTTGGGTGTGATGAAATTGATGTAATGAATGTTACAATCCATTATTGTTTTGCTGCTGTATTGAATGTTCCTCAGACTTCCAATGAAGCTTTGAAATGCAAAGAAGCTAATAAATGGCAGCAAGCCATGGATAATGAAATGTATGCATATGTGTGCATTGGGTGAAAATGATACTTTTGAACTCACAACCTTGCCTCCTGATAGAAAAGCAGTGGGGCGGAAGATGGGTGTATGCTTTAAAAACTTCACCAAATGGGGTTCATCTCACGGCAAGGGATTTTCACAAATTCCTGGTATAGATTATCAGGAGACACCCTATTTTTTCCTCCTCCTCACTTTTGTCTAATCCAAACCATATGCCAGGAGATGAGGACATTTGCACCATTGTACCTTGGTATAGAGACAGACTAAAACCGGATGGGAAGTTTGAGGTGTGTAGGAAGAGAGGTGAGGTACATTCTTTCTAGAACAGGCAGCATCGACACAGGACGTGAGGATATGTAGGTCTCTGAACACCTAGAATCTAACCAATGACAGACCACTTGCTTTGCAAATTCCAGAGAACTTATGGTGGCGGGGAATGTGTCACGCTGATCCCTTCCTGGTCTATATCTTACTGCTTGGACCCCACGGTATCAGACAACCTACTGCTCACTTGGGAAAATCTCACCCCCTTATGTTCCTACTCAAGGGTCTGAAATAATACGGCATAGACCCACTAGCGTTTAATGTCAAGGAAGGAAATGTAAATACATGCGGGCTCGGACATCGCCCCGATTACCAAGGTCCGCGCAGAGGGAGGCCTACCTCTCCTCTCACAAGCGAAAAGTATGTGAAAAGGTATGATAGGAATAGAAAGAATGATAATAATAATGAAAATTTATAGAGCGCTTTTTCCATTCATGAATGCTCAATGGCGCTTTACAGAAGCAAACATACAAACTACAATTACTCATACATTAACGAATCAATTCATAGATACTATGTACAACCAATCATTGAAACAATTATGCCTAAATAATTCAACAACTAAAAAGCATCATATACACACATCATTATATCATAAACACTATAATGGTTATACTATTATCATTAGCATGAGATATAAACAATACAATTTAAAAAGTGGAGAAGCATTGGTTAAAATGACATTCATATCCACCACTGACGTCACGCAAAAGTAAACACAAAAACATGATTACACAACGATGACACTACCATTACCTCACAGACACTTTACGCATTACCATCATGAAACTAAACACCAAATTAAACCAGCTAGACTACCTTCTACTTCACATATATCAAAATGTAGCAACACACAATAAGATACTATATAATACACACACTTGAAATGTTTCTCTTATATTAATATGCACTTATCAAAGATATGTACTTAGATAAATAAAAACTAACCAGGGTGTCCATGTGAAAGTGGAGCCAAAAAATTCTACCATTATACAAACTAGCAGAATAGTGCAATCATCAACGTAAATTCTTCTTTACCGCGCCGTAGACACATAATTTTGCATTTTTTGGGAGAAAATCAGTTTGTATTTTACGCCTTTGTTTTAATATTTTAGTAATATCATTATACATCAGCATTAGTCATATATTTTTAATCAGGAAGCTTATATGAGTATCATAAGTTACCAGGATGAGATTGGTATAAAAACATTGCTGAATATTCTCATTTTGCATAGATTTGTGACTGAACATCAATTTATCCTACCAACCATTGATTTATCCAACCTCAAATCACTCATCCAACCAAAATCCTACCAAAAGCCTAATATCCTACTTCCCTGGACACCCTGCTAACACATTCAAGTCAAAATGGTACAATTATAAGTTCAAAGTACATACAAAAAGGAGCAAAGAAGTAAGTAAACAAACAAAACAAAAGCAGCCACAGTCTCTTAACAAAATGAAATAAAACCTGATGGCAGTTCCTGTCGTCAAAAATAATATCACTAAATCATAGGTAATGATACAATAAGAGTACACTACACACATCATTATAACAATCACACTATGATAATATATGCATAGAATATAAACATGAAGGAAATGACAGCAATGAATTAAACTGTATGAAATGTAAAAAGCAATTAAATAAATAAACATCAATGACAGTTGATCAATAAGATCACTCATACACATCCAACATCAAAATAGTATCATTATTCGTCCGTAGTTAGCGATTTGCATCTTACAGTGATAGATCATGATGAAAATTGTAAATGACAAACTTTAATGATATCTCGGATAAGCAAATATAAAAGTAATTGTTTACTAACGTATTACAATACAGCAAATGAAAATATAAATTAATTAGCCATTCCTTACATCTACAACATAACATGGTTTATTAGGCTAACGTTATGACTACTAGCTCGTTAATGCAACAATTTATAGCAAATTAGTGAACGTTAATATCCCTTAATGTAAAAGACGAAGGTGGCAGTATGTTGGTCATGTATTACAGATGAAGGCAACCTGTATACTCATACAAGCTTGGGGGTGGAAACAACATGGGAGGACCAAGAAACACCCTCAAAAGAATGATAGAGAATGACAGGAAACTGGGCAGCACAGCAGATGTAAAATTTGGAAGAGAAGGCACAGGATCAACAAGGAGTTCTCCTCTCTGCCCTATGTAGCTGTGACGGTACAAGAGGAGAATAAGTAAGTACTTTTCCTTATTGGTTAATGCCAAATTGAGTATTGTTAATCATAGATGATTTATGAACCTAATACTGTAATTAATTTTGTTTAATTAGAAGAGCAAATTATGACAATACCATCTAAAGCATGGACTTAACAGATAAGAAGAGAAAGGAAAGGAAAAGGTATATTGATTGTCAATGTCATATAAAACATGAAACATATTCCTTATACTTCCATCTTTCACATATTACCCATCTATGTCAAAACTAGTATCACCTAGTCATAATTAACTGTTAATGATGTCAATATTAGAAAAAGAGACAGAGAAAGATTAAGTAAACTAAAGAATGATTTCAATCTTGATAAATAACAAAGATACGAAACAATGTGAAAAATTATCATAGAAATGCATTACAGCATAAACTATATAAAATAAGTCATCATTAGCGAAAGCCAATTTAAAATACTCAGTTTAAAGATTTTTTTCAATGACTGCAAATCAGGACTTTTCTGAGTAGTCTCAGAGATGGAATTCAGAGTTTGAAAATGGTATATATGAGAAATTTTTTATTTAGTATAGGTTTTCTTGACAACTAGTTCGAGGCTCGTCGTACAGCTCTATACAGGAGTTAGTCTGGAGCAATGCCATGGATACACTTAACAAACAATCTTGAATTCAATGCTCTTCTGAACGGGAAAGCAATGGTGCTGTTTAAGTACAGGAGAAATGTGATCATATTTCTTATATCTCATCAAAAGTCTTGCTGCTGCATGTTGAAAGCCTCTGGACTCTTTCAATGGTTGCTTTTGGAAGCCCAACTAATCTGGATATGTTGCTGGAGTTGTTTTATCCGTCGATAATTTTAAAAAAATCTCCGGGTCAAGGTTTGACTTCTTCAGCTCAGGGGAGTGAGCAATTAACGATGGAGCTTAGTGCACCTCTCAACTCCAGATACATTACTTGAAGATCCAGGCAGGTAGAGTATCAGGCTGACATGACTTGTTTGGTCATTTATTAATCAAGTCAGTAACTTCTTCTTCTTCTTCTTCTTCTCCTGTCACACACTGGAATTTATCAAGAGTTGGTACTTCACGACGATCACGATGAAAAGGTCCACGTATCCCTCTTGAACTGCAGGAAGAAACATCACAAACGATGGTTGAATCGAGTTCCTCACGAAAAGTATCAATTTCATCAGTAAAATAAAGTCCAAAAAGTAGTGAGACATATCATACTATTGTAATGTGTCATCTTAGATTAGACTATAAAAAATATTTAAAAGTTCCTTGCTGTTGCATATGATCTGGGTGATATCTTAAATGTATTTTTTCTTTGATGCAAATTTGGCGGTGTATTTCAAGTTTTATTTTTTTCGCCAGGCATTTTCAGTTATTCTTCTTTCTTTCTTTCTTCGCATTAGCAATGTCGTCAGAAAACCATTTGGAGTTTGACCTCTAAGTAATGGTTTTGGATTGAACATGAGCAAGTTGGTTAAGTATGGTGAAAACTGTTGCAGTCTAATGTGTCATTTTTTTAATCTACTGTGGATGCGCTCCTGACTTTCGCAGGAATACCGGATGACTGTATATCATGTCGATCGATTTGACTTTCTTATAGTTTAGAAACTTTTGAAGTTTCAATGCTTTATCAACATGCAGACTGTACTCTACCGCGTGGTGGTCCAAAATAGGGTGTCGCTCAACGTAGATGTTATTAATGGAGTTGTCTTCTGGTTTGGCAATTAATAGATATAATGTATTACATCACGATGCGAAGGATCTTCAATTCTATGGACAAGATAAATGGATTATAAAATATAAAGATATTAAATTACTATCGCATCAGTGGGGTCATTAACATGGATATTGAAATCCTTTATTAGAAAGAGTCTTCTTGGTTCAAGTGACTGCAAGAATGAAGTAATTAAATTCAGCCTAAAATCGATGATTTGAAATATTATATTTCTTTAAACCAGGAGGGCGATAAATGATACTAAATTGAAAATTATTCCTTGAATGGTGTAGATGACATTTGAGATATTCGAATGATGATGGTGAATGACTAATTTTTAATTGGACGAAATGCATGCTTTGCTTAAGAATTAGCAGAAGGCCGCCACCTTTGATATTACACACAATCTTCTCTAATGCAGGAAAAACCAGTTGGAATTATTTCAATCAGTAAAGCGCCGCTGCAATCGTTTCGCCATGATTCCGTTATAAATAATGCATGGATTTGTTTAGTAAAAATGTACTCGTCAAGAATGGACACTTTGTTATTAACAGATTGAGCATTAAACCGAGCAATATGTGCAGTTTGACAGTGGCGTGTGTCGGTAATAATGGTGTTTATATGTGTTGCAGTCTTATAGGTGACCACCGGTGACGGGTATGTGGTTGTTTCAGCTGTAAGGTCAATGAGAAATGACAAGGGCCTAAGTGCGCGAGGACGTGTTAGCGGACGGTTGTCTAAAATAGTGATAATTTGATTTTGCTTTCTCCTTTACAGTAAAAATGTCACTAGTGACCAATTAGCTTGATTGGTAGGGTGTGTAAAGATACTTGATGTGGGACAGCTACGGTTGAAATATAATAGTAAAAAGCAAGTGTCAAAGTAAGAAGACATCTCACCATGTAGAATGACAATAAAAACGTTAAGCAGGTGGTAAAAATGTTGGAAATCATGGTTATAAAATCTTGTAAAATGTAGAGATATTTTAAAATTCCAGAAATATGAAAGCTAAATTATTAAATAATAATTGCACAATAACAGGGATGCCCCCAGGTTAAACTAAAAAAAAACAAACCCTGAACATTTCTTGGGTGGATGGACAAAAATAATAGTAACAATAGTAGTAAAAGTAGTAGTAGTACTTAGTATTAATAAAGAAGTAGATGCAGGAGCAGAAGTAACAGGAGCATCAACAGTAGTAATATTAGTAGTAGATATAGTAGAAATAGCTTTGGTAGCAGTCCCAAAAATAGTCGATATGGTAGTAGCAGCAGTAGTATGTAGTAATAGTAGCAGTAGTAGTAATGATGCTGTTAAGGTACCCATAGACATGAGGCAGTTTTGTCAGTTATATCGAAGAGATAAATTAAAGTGACGGCCTGTCAGACAGACTTGACGCGGCATTAGGATTCCTTGTGGAATCCCGGGATGAAATTTTGACCCCAGCCTCATTCGCCCACACACTACGCAGTTCAACCCGTAAGGCCTTTCAACATGGCGCCGCCTAGAGAGCTCAGTAGCCCTATCCAGATGTAGTATGCTGATTGTAGTACGCTTCGCAATTCATTCCAAGAAAATACCAGTTTCCAAGAAGCCACTATTATAATATGAGGTAGACTAGTAGAGTAAGCAGGCCTATCTAGTAGTACTAGGCCTAATCTACTTCATATACTGCATCATAAAGCAAAGGTTCACAAAAACATCATGTACTGTGCATCATAAAAAATAGGTACATAGAAATATAATAAGAATATAAATAGTAATATCTAGTAGTAGTAGTAGTAGTAGTAGTAGTAGTAGTTGCTGTTGTAGTAGTAGTAGTATTAGTAGCAGGGTAATGGAAAGTAGTATACAAGGAAACTCGATAATTGAGACGCCCTAGCATATAAGTAATCGTCCTGATTACACAAGTTTCCCGATTAATAAAGTAAGATAAAATCTTACAAACAATTCATTGCACGCATACATACATACATGCATACATACATACATACATAGATACAAACTATTTATTGAACGCAATGAATAGTAGAATGTGTACTGCACAGCAAGAGAGTAGTTAAATGTGCATATCATATTAATGATAATTATTTTACATTTAAGACAAATAAAAATATGTGTGTTTGGTATTAAAGTAGACCAAAATTTGACGATGATTAAGAATCTTGAGTTAATTTTAAAGTTTATTCACTTTTTTAGATCCAAAAAATACTGCCTAGTACCTTGGCCTCACGGACGCGAAGAAAATATCTGTCATCGCCAGATATCTGGATTTTTTATTCAGGCCAGGCTGACAGCCGGTTTCTGCCTCAGCAAATTCGCACATCAGTTTCGATAAACCCAAATTTGACTTCACGTCAGACAATTTGACGTCACACCTGGCATCTTTTAATTTTTAAGACATTCTAAAACGGCCTCATCCGAAACCAAAAGACCAAACCACTATCTTCCGCCTGCGAATTGGACATTTTCCTTTCAACTTCCACCTGAGCAGATTCCGACTTGACCACCCACCAAACTGTAAACTTAGTCGTTGTCCATAAGAATCTGTCACCCATATCCTGTTTGACTGTCCACTATTACTAAACCTACAACAATTCCTTCCTTCCTCTCCAACACCGGAAAACACTATTTACAGCTCCATTAATCAACTGAAGAAAACCTGTCAGTTATTCTACATGACATTAGGTCAAAGAGCAAACCCTCAAGCGCCGCTGGTTAAATAGCAATCATCATAACTCGTCTGGCAGTGCGAGAGTGTGTGTATGTGTTTGAATGAGTATAGGTGTGTGTGAGTGTTTCATATTTCCGGTAGACTTGAAAGTAATCATATTCTATTGGTTAATTCTCCTTTGAATTTATATTACATGCTTAAAGCGGAATTTTCTGCCTAGAATGAAAAGTGCCATTATAGGTATGTACCTCATGCAATAGTAATAATAATAATAATAATAATATACGTCTATTATGGGGTGTTTTTTCTTTAAAAGCTCATAGCGCCTTACAATGAATAGTTTACCAATAGATTTTTAAAAAATTGACCAATATTTTCATCATATAATCAGAAGAAAAAAAAGAATAAAATGACTTAAATAAAAATCAATAGCAAGCAAAACAAGTAATAGAAGGCTGACACATAACTATAAGATTAAAAAAAAAAACTTCAAAAAACAACAAAAACAATGAATGAGTATAATATGGTGATTATAGAGATAAAACACGTTTGCTATAAAAATAGATTAATTAATTTTTAAAAATCGATAAATAGATAAATAGCTATAGGAGGTTGAGACGGAAGCATTCAGAAGAGATATAATAATAAGCAAAATAGGCAATATATTTTATAAAAAATTCAGAGGCCATCCAAGACATGGACATTATACCCATTATAATCTATAAGCAATATGCTTCCTAAAAAGGTGTGTTTTAAGTAACTTTTTTAAAGCATCAAACGATGAAGCATTCTTGCAGCATTCATCAAGATCATTCCATAGTTTAGGAGCACATATAGAAAATGCTTTATCACCAAAAACAGTAGAAGTACGTGGAATATTCAAGTATTTAAAGCTATTTGATATAAGTACACGGCATTTCAAATAAGGCAATAAAAGGTCTGATAGAAATCCAAGTGCTAATTCATGAAGGCATTTACAAGTATTGTAACAGTGTGTCCAGGTAAAAGTGGAGCTAAACAATCCTACCATCACAATAAAAAAATCCAACCAATATCCAATTTCGCAGAATTGTGCATTCAATGTAAATCCCTACCTACCGCGCTAAAGACGCATAATTCTACATTATTGTGAGAACATCGGTTTGTATTGTAAGACTTCATTTTAACATTTTGATATCTTACATTGGCATTAGATATC
>JAUEKR010087361.1:0-10197 GCA_031762895.1 Corambe burchi
ATTATTATTATTATTATTATTATTATTATTATTATTGTTATTATTATTATCATTATTATTATTATTATTATTATTAGAAAGCATGTGTAATCAATCTGTAATATGTTAATTACTATGCTTTTATCTTGTTGAATAATTAATCATTATGATCATAAAGCAAGCTAAGTCGAGCTGGGGAAATATCTACACTATATTACTGTAGACTGTGTTCACCAGATGTATTATTCGCCGCGGCTAGCTCTTTTGGTGTACGCTGTCGATGACATTGTAGAGTGGATAATTCCAAAGCTTGACTCGGCTTTCAGGGGCGTCGCAGCTCATTGCTTTTTGGTGTGCTTTTAACCTTAGGCCTCAGAGTATCTCTAAAACTTGTTGAGTAGGGAAGTCAGAAGAAAATCAATTATTCTAGAATGTATGAAGTTTAATGTGGGTTATTGTGGAAGAGTTTTGTAATTGTCTTCTTATTATAGTCAAGGAGTGTTAGAATTGTCTTCATATATACGATGTCAATATGCCACCATAGAGAAAAATAAAGGAAATTAAATCAATAAAAAGGTTGGAATGCTCTCTTCATAAAAGGGACAAAGACAGAAATGTACGTTTCGGTTATAAAACTCCGTTTGCAGACCGATAAAACTGACATATAGAGAAAAGAGGACAGTTCGATTTAAGGATATCGCCAAAAAAATGACTATTTTCATTTTTTTAAGGTCATGTCCCTATTTCTAGCTATCTTTTTAATTTTTTCTCTATTCTGTATGTCTGTTTTAATTCGTCTGCTGACGAAGGTTTAGACCGAAATATTCATTTATGTTCTTCTTCTCTTTATGTAGAATGCATCCCAACCTTTTTCTTTAATTGTTTTCGTTATAGTAAAATATTGTGGGATTAACATAATGTTAGAAATGGTTCACCTTAAATACCTTGTATTTCATATGCCATGAATTTTGACTTACTATGTAATTTACCTGTAATGCGGATTACAATAAAAAATAATATTATTTAAACTTGTAATGGCATTTCTGCTGTCCATAATATATTCTTTTCTTTTCTCTTTATTTGTGAAACTGATTATGAATGTAAACTGTTTATTTCGTTGAATCATTTGATATGAATAATAATTAACTATCTTATTGTTTCCTTTGCCTGAAAACATACAAAGAACGATGAACTAGACCTTACCTCAATCCCGAGCCGAGCTGTGTAAACATATTCTCTATATTGTTATAAATTGTTTATACCAGGAGCTTAGCCCGTAGCTTAACGGTGCGATACTACTAACGCTTTTGGTGTAAACAGTTTATAGCAACATGAAGTTCAGATTGATATTTCTTACCCAAAATCTGCTCGGCTTTGAGGTGGGGCGTGGGTTAATGCTTTTGCTGTGTTTTCACTCTACTAAATAATAAAATGATTTCTAATAAACAACATTATAGCCTCATTACCAATTGGCGTTTGATTCACTTCTCCATAATGTCATGTTTCCAATTTCCAATAAACACGAATATTACAACAATCATTATATTTGATTGTATGTCTTCTTATTCATTGCTTTTTGTTTTTGTTTGTTTGACTGATTTATATTTCTTACTGTTAGCCAACTAATTCAGGTATGGTGGAACCCGCATATTATGCTTGAGAGGCAGGATTTCGTCGACCCTGAATACAATTGTTTATGTCCACATGCGGTATATTGTGAGATGGAACCATTGGTGTACTCAATTATGCATGCTTTACACCTCCTATCAATTGCAATATCCAACTATCACTCTAACTAGAAAATAATTCAAAACCTTATTTAAAGTGGATTTTTTAATCAAAATGGGCATTGGCGAATGTAGAATAATTGTGTTCTGAGATGATGAGTTGTTACGACTAAAACAGTGGTGGATGTAGTAGAAGTAGTTGTAGTAGTTGTAGTAATCGTAGTAGTTGTAATAGTAGTAGTAGTAGTAGTAGTTGTAATAGTAGTAGTAGTAGTAGAAGTTGTAGTAGTAGTTGTAGGAGGAGGAGGAGGAGTAGTAGTAGTATTAATAGAAGTAGTAGTAGTAGTAGTAGTAGTAGTAGTAGAAGTAGTTATTGCATTAGTATTAGTAGTAGCAGTTGCAGAAGTAATAGAAGTAGTAGCAGTACAAATGAAAGTAGTAGTGGTGATAGTAAGTGGCGGTGGTAGTATTGGTAGTAGTAGTGGTATTTACAGTTTTAATAGTAGTAGTAGTAGTAGTAGTAGTAGTTGTAGTAGTCGTAGTAATAGTAGTAGTAATATTAGTAGTAGTAGTAGTAGTAGTAGTAGTAGTAGTAGTAGTAGTAGTAGTAATTGTAGTAGTAGTAGTAGCAGTGGTAGAAGAAGAAATAGTAATAGTAGCGACAGCAATAGGGACATGGAGCGAAAGAGGGAGAGATAGAAAGGGAGGGAGACAGAGATGTCATAATAATTGCTTAGATAACAAATTATATTAATATGATTGAACGCAACAAATAGGGTAGCATATTTTTACTACGTTCATAAACTTGACCCCTTTAGGAGACATATCTATAGATCAGGGTTACTTTATTTTGAATATACAATAATCAATTTAAACAAAAACAATATGAATTGAGTAATGAAGCAGCATAGTAATTGAATTGAATTCAATTGAATTCATTTTTCATTTCGATACAAAGCATACAATAGAAATATTACATAGATATCATACTAAAATTTAGCGGTTTGATCAGAATATAATATGCATATCATCGACTTCCCAGCTGCCAACAGCAAGCATTAAACACTGACGAGATATTTGTTTTTTTAGGCAGTGTTACAATAGGCTTTTTTTTTCGTACAAGACAACTGTCATCAGAATTCATTGCGGTGATCAGGTCAAATTGTCTTAACGAAAGTTAAATCGCAAACAGTCTATGCGGGAATCGAAACTGAGACCTTTCCCATAACAGCCTTCTGCTTTACCACCTGAGTTACTCACAGATGTTCGCTGTGTAAACTTTTGATAAGGTCATATTAGTTTTCCGATTAGTCAACTCACTATAACTGATTTGAGTTCATTGCTGACTTTCACACCAGCTTCGTTTCACTAAGCTGATCTCAGTTGTGGGTTTCCAACAACCCGATCTTTGTGACAGTGAAGGGATTTCATTGTGATTGCTCAAATATGAACACAGGGCCTGTGAGGTTTTTTTACTGTATTTTAGCTATGTAATCGTCCTCCTTATTTGTCATGGATGCTCAGAGCAGCCGAAATAACGCTGACGCAGTGGGATAACTTTGACTTGATACGGAAACAAGCCAAGTCCGTCAAATACTCTCATAATAGTATATCTTTCTGAATTGAAGAAGCAGAACAATTAGGTATTTCCACTCAGGGGGCGTTACTCGATTTTTGTCACGTGACCTAAGGACCATAAATATAAACAATAGAGGAACAAGGTGGTCTATCTCAAGCTCTATCTTCATTGATGGTTGTGGTTTGTTTTCTTTCTGAACTACCTACCTCAGGAGACCTAATTAATATATTAATATAGACTAGGCCTAGACTAGAGCTTGAGATTAACTGTCTTGCTTCTCTATTGTTTACATTCATGGTCCCTAGGTCACGTGACAAAAATAGGGTAACGCCCCTTGAGTGGAAATATCTAATTATAAACATACAGATTGTGTTCTCCAAGGTTTAACAGAAGCACATAATATATTGCATAAAAAAGCACTCATTACTCTAGGATATTTGTAATTTGGAATAGGCTCCTCGTTGAAATCATCAATGATAGGAATATAATGATAGCAGGCTTTGTAGTGTTTTATGGATGATGCGATATCCAGTTTGCTCTGAGCCTTTGTCAGCTTATTTATATAGAACTCGATACATTACAGACATCGCAGTATATGCATTATGATTTTTATTGATAGAAGTAAGCTCTTCTTAGATCTAAAGGTCGATAAGGTCTGTACTTATCCCCGGTTTCAACGGTATAAGCGAGCGAAGATCAACTATCCCCCGGGATAGGACTCCAGTCCATTGCAGATTACTTCCCCAGTCATGTTAACCAGTACTCATTTTGACACCTGAGTCGAGTGAGGAATGTGTATAAAGTGTCTTTCCCAAGGACACCTAGCCGCAATGCATCGAGTGGGGTCGAACCCACGACCATATGATCATAAGTCCAGACCCTAGGCCACTGCACCACTGACGCCAAACTGTTATTGATATGGAAACGAAATATAGAGAATGAGCATTTATTCCAATTTTCATGAATTCCGAGTGGCATAATACAGTGTAGTGAAACTTCGCATAATTGGGATGTCTTGAAAAAGTGAAAAATTGTCCCGATAATCCAGTTTCACATTTAATTGCTGAGGGTCCCAATTAAAGAGGTTTCCACTGTGTGATTAAATAATATGTTGCATATGAGTATCACGAATAAATAGATAATAATTCTCATTGTTATTTATAAAGGTATATCATAATGGTGTGTTCCAATTTCCTTGAATCCTTAATAGCATAAATACTATCTCTGTAGAACACTAAGAGCAGCACGCAGTAAAGTAGAAGTTGTCTTTTTTACTGTGATGCAAGTTTGCTAATTGATTTGATTTCAGCTACTAACCACCACCATTTAAACTAAACGCCCAAACAGGAAACAATAAATCGCTACATTAGTCAGTAATAACAATAACAGTGAATCCTTGTTGCCATGGTGACGAATGGCGTGTGCCCCATTTCCGGTGTTGCAGTTGTTCTGGTCGCAGCACGATGTACACGTGATCTTTGTGATGCCGAAGCTGATGGCCTTGCATCCGTTGAAACACTCGCTGATACAGTTTCGGGTTATCTTGGTGGGGATGCCTTTCACCGTCTCTCTTTCAACCTGGTGAACGTTAGTAGGATAAAACGCAAAACAATTACTTATAAATTAATTGCGTAATGGAAGAAATGAGTGGCATAAAGAGAACCCAAAATGATGAAGTAAAAGTATATTATTAGAAGAAGTGCACATGATGAATGTTATGTCATTCTTAAGAATGCAGAAACTAATTAAATAATAAATAGCGTATAAGAAGAAGTAAATGGCATGGCGTCAGTGGCATATGACTTGGGCTTGTGATCATGAGGTCGTAGATTCGAGTACTAGTGGCTTGATGTAGCGTTGTGTCTTTCTGAACGACATTCAATGCATTTATAATCCTCAACCTACTTAGGTGTCAATCGTTAAAGAATAGGTTTAAAGAAGAGTAGCTAGCTTGAACGAAGACGGCTGTGTGTTCATACCCAAAGAAGTTCATAGATTTGTGCTCGATTTGTGCTCACTGGCGATAAGAAAGAGTCTCAGAAAGAGCTTACTTACATTAAGAAGATGTGAAGAAGAAAGTAAGTTTTCTTCAACAATTAGATGGAATTCTATCGTATATATTTTAAAAACTAATTAAACAATTAGTCGTATAATCCTCAACAAACGTTGAGGGTAGACGTTAGAAGTGTGAAACGAAGGGGGGAGATAGGCGACGTTAGAGTCTGTAGCATTGTCATAACTCACTCATGACATACGATATTGTGTGTTGGTTTTGCCACTGCTTTTCATATCAACTTTACTTCTTCTAAGTTTCCAAGTAGGAAGATACCAGGGTTTTTTTTTCATTACTTGGTAGATAAACAAGAAATATAATCCACAGAAGAAAAACAAAACTCCAGAACTAGTCGCATAAGTAGGCTCTCCCTCTCAATAATTATTTGTCTCTTATTATGATATATTAATACCCCTTGCCTCAACTGTGTCTATACCTCTCAAGAAAAAGATCACATTGATGATTTTTTTGTGGTATCACTCGCAAACAAAAATTAAAATCAAAAGCTTATTATAAAAATTAAGGTAAAAGTAAAAACAAATTTAAAGCTAGAAATCATATTATCATTAAAGTTATTCGATGTAAGCTAACTACTTACAAAGCAATAGCCTTGTTCACCGTTACAAATTCGGATCGGTACAGCGGTCGCATTGATTTGACATGTTCGCGGTTCCCACGACTCCTTGAAATGTTCTGAACATTCATAGCAAGTTAGTGCCATGCTCTCTGAAAATACAAAGATAAAGACAAAACACACATGATTATCAGGTTTTCAGTAAAGTTGTTTGTTTATTTTTGCTGTTGCTGGTTTGTTTATTTGTTAGCTTATGTTTGTTGTGATTGTTTGGTCATTGAGGTTTCTGGGAGGTCGTTTTTGTTGTGTGTGTTTTTTTATTCGTCACTTAAACTCTATGGTGCAATGGTAAGATGTCTGCCTCTGAATCCAACCAAACGGGTTTGAATCCGGGTAGACGCAGCTATTTGTTCAGCGATCCCCCCCCCCCCTCAACTTGATCCTATAGTGGGTAGGATCGGACATCTAGTCTGCTCGGATAAGAACGAAACACTAGGAAACCCCGTGTTTATATCTAAGCACGTTAAAAATGTCTTGATGGTTTAAGATAGCAAAGAGAAGCCTGATAAAAAACATTTACCTTGGCAAAATTCGAAAAAATCTTACAAAGTCAACAATACTAATGTTCAGGTTTAATTAGATCAGCTAGCAAAAATGAAGGAAGAAGATGAAAAAGAACTAACAAGAGTATCTAATGACGCCATAGAGTTTTCTGGACACTGGTAGAATACACAAATACACGACATTATGATTATCAGCTATTCATAATAATTCCCCATCCATTCTCCCGAAATGATAAGAGTATAATATATAAAAAAACATCTCTCTTACAGTCTCTTTTTTCTCTTATCTCATTATGTATGTTTGTAGTATGTCTCTTTGTCAATCTGCCTGTCTCTATCTATGAGCGAAAGAGGGAAGGAGAGAGAGAGAGAGAGAGAGAGAGAGAGATAGAGAGATAGCGCGAGAGAGATAGAGAGAGAAGGGAGAGAGAGAGAAGGAAGAGAGAAAGAGAGAGAAAGAGAGAGACAAACAAACAAGCAAAGAGATTGAAAGGGACATTTTTTTTTAAAATTGGCAGACATAGTAAATATTCCTTTATGATTATGATTCCCTTATAATATTATATCACTACAATGTGTAACTTACGCTGGCATAAAAAGAAGATCGTATGAAGGAAGGTCCAGATTAGCTCGTTTCCCATCTTAGCCTTACGTCAAAGACAATACCAGGGTGAAGTCCATATCATTACAATATTATTATTGATATGGTGTTTTATCTGTTTGGAATTATCTTCTGGAAAGAAAGAACACATTAAATTGGGTTGAGGTTTTTTTTAATGGTACGCTCTTTTGAGACAAGATCTGGGGCATGATCGATGGAGCGACATTTAAATAAAAGCTATAGACTAGGCCTGATCAAGCCAATGCAAATTAGTCAGACGTTTTGAAATAGTCTATAGCCTTCGTCTATATCTCGTGCTATGAATCAGACCCTAGGATATTCGTCTGGATAAATTCAGTTTTAAGTGGTATGATAGGGAATACAAAGTTTATCAGAGTAGATAGCTACGATATGAATAAGCCAATGTTTCTGTATCTCCATTTATCTCTGCTTGCCAATATGACTGTCTCTATCTTAGGGAGCCGCCTCACAAAGCATACAAAATACAAATACAACACACATATTGTATGATAAAAAAAAATGAACGCACAGTTCTAACTGATTTCGGTCACACTGAGCATGCAAACGTCATCATACACATACACGTTCATCATTCACCTTACACGACGTGAATGGTCTTGCTCATTATTTTCGATTGTGTATGGTAAACAACCGGTGACGTCATCGACTCTTTCGTGCGTGGGATAAGATTATTACTGATATCATTTATTCTTTTTTGCGCTGGAGATACCTAAATTAGACGGAACTACCCATAGATATATTATTAATAACGTTAGTACAAGTACTAGATATATTAGCCTACCTACCTAATATTTTGGACTCGACTCGACAATGTTTTTGTCTATAATTTCGATTGTGGAGTAAATATTTAGTTATTTATTTCCAAATCATATCTATTTAACTATAAACAGGTATTGTATAACCCATAAAGTAAAAACTTTGTAAGCATTTTTGCTGAAATAAGCTGAAAATTATCCATATAAGCGTGAACTCTATACCCAGTGCATAGTCGCTTCCTTTTGCGATCAACTTTCGAGTATAGTGTATGATCGGGTATAGTAAATTTTGAATTATGTATAATATGGTGCATATGTTTTTTTTGTATGCTAAGTGATACTTCCGCCTTAGTCTCCATCTCGTTCTATAAATAATTCCCCAGATGCCAACGTAAAGTAAAATTTCATGTCAAGGAGCGCATCACTGCTCCCTAGATTAACAGCTTGATAAAGCAGTCAATGGATTTGATCCAATGCTTTGAGAACTTCTATTCAATGATTCATTCATCCATCTCACCATCATAGTAATAGTTTGATATTCGTCTAGAGTATTATAATTCAATAAATTCAATGTTTATTAATTGTGTAGTCTATGTTGTAAATTAAATACCTTCGAAAAAATCTTTATTACAATGATCAGTCAGACCAAACCACTTAACAAATGATTCATAATGGTTGGGTAAATAAATATATCTAAAGAGAATCATATAAATTTTCGTATTAAAACGTTTTACGGTCAGAGTAAAATAATATTTGATTAAATGTATTAACTTATCAGAGATTTACAAAAATTGTTTTACTAGTAACTAGATCACATTAAAATATCAAATGAGACTAGCCTTAGCCTCTATTAAAAAAGCGAATCACATTATGAGGATCTTCATATTTCAAATAATAATTCTCAGCATTGTTGTATTGTTTTATTTTTGTTTGTTGATGCTTTTTTTTTTTGCTTTGGGGGGGGGGGGATTCTCACAAGTGTTATCAGCTGTTAAAAGACTTATATTGATGCACACTTGTAGTCACCGTTTATAAAATAGAACCCTAAAACGTTAAAACCAAAAACAAATTCGTTTTGGTAGTAACTACTTGGTCACAAGATTTAAACTACAAAGTCTAGACTCTACGAAAACCTAAGTCGCATTCTGAAGCAATTTCGTATTTCATACATATTTACGGCATATACTTATTCATACTTTTAAGAGCAGTTTGAAAGATCAAAACCCTAAAACTTTGAAATGAAAACTAATCGTTAAACTGTTAGTAACTATCGATCACTTGATCAATATGCTAAAATAAGAAAGTGTCTAAACTACCTAGTATCGGTGACTATGTGCTCCCCGATCGGATGTTGGTTTTTTTTAATAATTCATGACTACAATGAACGATTTCTGTGTTGACTTAGAGTCTATAGATAATAATTAATTATTTCTGTATTAATTTAGAGTATTTAGAAGTCTAGATATAGAGCTAGACTAGAATAGGCATAGATTGTTTGTTTTTCGTTTCCAATTTTTATACATGCCTTTACTGAATTTCCTCTGATGGGACTAAATAAATATCTAAGATTTGAATTTGAATCTGAATTTGTTCTGTGTTGCTTTTTTGTTGTTGTTTTCTTTTGTGATGTTGTTTGTTGTGGGGTTTTTGCGTAGGTTTTTTTCTACTTTTGTAGAGTCAGCGAGTAGACCGACTAGGTATTTTTATTAAAGGCCTAGCAAGCGACATCCCTCGTCAGCCAATCATAGTCATTGCCATGCCTATTACTATAGTGCTAGACTAGGCCTATAGGTTAAATTTCACAACGTAATACTATTAACTTAACTATTAGTACACTTGCAATTTTTCGTAGACTACCTAGACACTTCTATTATTTATTTTTAACTGTGAAAAGCAAAAGCACATAATGAAGATCTGTCATACGTTATTCTACACTTAGTGTTTTGGGAGTCCCACAAATTATGAATTCAGTTATTACAAGGCTTACAATAACTATAACTTATCAATTCACAATTTTAAGTGAAAAATATTATACCAAAACCCTAAATATACTTGAAAGCAAAAAAAAAAAAAAAGTTTCCTAGTAACTTAATCGCTAGATTATTGAATTACGTCTAGACTATGAAAAGCAAAAAAAAAACACCTTTATGAAATTCTGCCATAATATTATTCAAACTCGTAATTCTAGACTGTGGTTTTAAGAGTAGCACAAATGATATAAGTTATTAAGTAATTGACTTACTTTAACATATAATAACACACACTTTTAAAGCTATTTCATATTATATTTATCATACCTTAAAATTTATATATATGTATATATA
>JAUEKR010087583.1:0-10194 GCA_031762895.1 Corambe burchi
TTCCCCTGTATTGCGACATCAGAGGTCCACAACACTCCTGTATTTTGACTTCCCCTGTATTGCGACATCAGAGGTCCTCGACACTCCTGTATTTTGACTTCCCTTGTATTGTGACATCAGAGGTCCGTCCCAAGGCATATCGTTATACAGGGGTTTCACTGTACTGCACTTTTAATTATTAAAATCATTTAATTATTTTGAATTATTGCCAGTGTGTAATTTGAATTTGAATAAATTTATTTTGCTTTCATGTAACATATACCGAAGTATAACCTGTTATATGTTATTTGTGAAAATCCTGCTGGTTATTCATTCTAAGCATGTTTGCTAGACAAAAGAATCCGTAAAGTGTTAATGTAGCCTATGAGATAACGATTATCCATCTAACCCGCATCTAGCGTGTTTGCGCGTGTGTGTGTCAAGCATGGTTTTTTAACTTTCTTGTGGCTTGATTCATGGAGCAAGACTTATGACCAAGGCTTTAGACTATTCTGAAATGTCAAAATAAATAACATTATAAACTATCCACACATTAGATCTAATCTATAGCCTTTATTCTAAGTCTCGGTCGATAAATTAAGCCCCAGGTGTTTTCTAATTGCTACTGCTACCTTGGTTTGTAATTAATTATTTCATAATACAGTTCTATATCATCATAATATATCAAATTATTTGGAAGACTATAAACTAAATAAACTTCATTTGATTGATTAGATTTCTGATAATTTAAACCATGCCAATATAAATGTTCATTATCGTTGGGAAGATATGAGCTCAAAATTGTACAGTGATAATATGTCTGATTAACAGTTTCATAGATTTGATTTATAGATTTAATATCTAAATGGATGATTGTGTTGCATTTAATTTCAAATAAATTAAATTTATAATGCGCACATAAAACCAAATGTGGCTAAAATGTAATGTACACCTTTGATATCTAAGAACCCAGATTCAAATCTTAGTGCAGTTCACTATTTGATTTGTTCAGCAATTCTCATACCCCTGATCCTATAGAAGTAAGGATCTGATTTTACATCTTGTCGTCTCAAATATGGAAAACAAGAAAAAAACATTTTGATGGCCATATTTACAGGTTACTGCGCTTATAGCGATATGGTTGCGGAGACCAGAAAAAGAATCGTTATCGGTACATCCAAAGGTCGCTACATCATTATTTTGTATCATTGTATAGGAGCCATCCATGAAAGAAGGATCACTATACTAGAAAATCACTTCAACTGTGTTCACTATAAGTGAAGTCAGCTATGATAAAGCATGTAATTAATCCCTTACACTGGTTTGAAATACTTTTCATCCACATTTCTTTTTGTTTGTCTACTCTCTTGATTTGCTACTTCAATATATCTTCATATTCATCTTTTTATCTGTGTTATCTTCTACCTTCTGTTGCAGGCGCCACTCGTGCAAGTTTCCTCACAGCAGCCTGGTTCATTGGAATGATGGTTGCCATAGCGATTCTCATCATCATTCTCATTATTGTGTGTATTGTCAAACGTAACAGAGGCGATCATTACGCTGGTAAGATTATTTTAAAAAAACAAATATGATTCAGAAATAAGAGGGGTGGGGGGAGGGGTTATTGATAAACCATGTTTGTTTTGGTTTAATATTTACTTCTGATATTAATGTTTTTGATATCATTGCTCTTTCATAGTAGAAAACAATTTTCAGGGAGATTTCATAATCAAAAAATACTTTTATGGTTAAAATATGCTATAAACTTGATTAGAAAGGAAGCCAACCAAAAATCATAAATATAAAATTGTTGGGAAATTACTAAACCATTGATGTCTTAATTATAAGCTGTTTACAAGGTTTATATTTGATAGAGATGATGCTTTGCTTCTATTGTTTATTGTTATCCTCTATAATTGAGACTCAGAGAACTGATGTTTTTATGGACATCAATTGAGTGATGGCAGTTATCTAATTATAGTATTTGTTTTTAAAAAGTTTTATTAGATTAAGAAAGTGATTTGAGTTTACATTAAAATTTTTATCAGCTGGAACTGATATTTTTCTGCAGCAGTTATTGTGTTGTGCTTGTATAGTTACTTTATATTTCATATGTATATTTTCATCGAAACAGTCCAAGAAAAAGAAAGATTACGAGGCAATTGTGATGACTCACCCGACAACTTTAATGGTTATGGAGGAGGAAAAGGGTGAGTGAGGCATTCGATTGTTTGTGTCATTGAGACATTATGTTGATTGTATTTGCGTGTATGTATTAATGCTGTTGTGTGCTTCTGTTGTATATGATACTCCATTACTATATCTACGTAGGATCATATGTTCTACTTTGTTATCAAACTAGTTTTTAGGTTCTGGTTTTAGAGGAAACTAGGTTAAGTATTTGTTGTTATGCTGTTATGAGGAATATCATAGAAGTATCAGCAGCTCTTTGCAATGTTAAATCAACTAGTAATTTCAAACATACTTGGCACTTGGTTTATGGAGGGTGGTGGGGAACCAAATCATAAATAGCCCTCAGGGCAGAAAGTGGTATTCAAAATAAATAAAAATTTAACAAAATTTCTTTATCCATCCTTTATCTGCAGAGATGAGAATGGGTTTGGAGGCAGTAGTTCGTTTGACCGAGACGCTGAGAAAGTTCCTTTGGATGAAGATGAAGACAGTCTGGACTACGGAGACGATGATGGAAGCAAGTTCAATGAGGACGGGTCATTCATCGGACAGTACGGGCCTGGCGACAAGGCTGGGGATAATGTCCATGTGTCGGCATCTTCTGTTGTTTGAGTGTGTGAGTGAGTGTTTGATTTAATTGAGATGGTGTTTTGATTTGTTGTGTTTATGTAAGTTGTAATAGTTCAGTGAACAGTTTTGGTAATACAAGAGAAACTCGCTATTTGAGAACCTTGCTGTTTGGGAACCTTGCTGTTTGGGACACTTAGTAATGTGGAAATCTTTTACGCTCAAACGCAATCATAGACCATCTGTTGTTTAAAAGTATATTTCGTAAATATGTTCGAATAGCGCTGATAATTGGATTGTTATTCTATTATCACAAACTTCCATTGTAGGCTAATAAAAATTTCAACTCCAAGTCAATTTCTTATTTGTTCCAATATTGACTGCTAGATTTTTAGACAAATTTAATAACAATAGTAATAATATGAATATTTACAAAGCGCATCATATCTCCCTCTAAGAGCAATCAAGCTTTGATTTCCCAAATTCACCAAGGGTGTCTCAATTAGTGAGGTTACATGTACTAAGTTTCTATTGTCAGGGTAAGACGAAGCTCAAGAGTTTGCTTTTCATCTCTGAGCTGTCATTATTCCAGGGTAGTAAAATATTATTCTGAGTAAACAGGGATGAAGAAAATTAGTGTTACTAGATTATCTAACACTAACAATCTTTGAAAATTAAAGACCTTAGTTAGGAGTCTAGCACACACATTGAAAATGGGATGTTTTACATAATTATAAGGAACAATTTATATCCTTTACTAAACTTGTAGATGTGATATAATAGTATATTTAAAGATTATCTAGATTGAAAAGAACGCAGTGATATTTTATGCTATAACTATAATATTTAAATTTATAAATATTGGCTTTTTACGTAGCTTATGATTTTTTTAATAAGAAGAGACAGATCTGTGTACCAATATGCCATTGACAGCTTAAAAATGTGTGATAAGACATATTTTTGTTTTGTTTTTGTTTTTGTTTTTTCATTCGCAACGAGTGAATGATTCAACTTAGCAGCTTGAACTTTGTGCTACTTATTTCAATTTAATGTGTTTGCCGGTGGATTTATGAATTAATTTAGAACTTTGAAGAGCATTTTAATTGCGTTTTAAGCATTGAATCGTAGAATTGCATTGTATGCACTAGTCAGAATTAAAGTATAAATAATCAAATATGTATCTCATCATCGTTATCGTTTCAACTGCATCGCTTGATGTTCATTGGCTGCCTTTTAATCGGTTCATAAATTCAATCTCGTTTTTCTCTCATAACTCAATATATGAATTGATATTGTGCGATATTATCATTTATACACTTGACTTCCCTTGTAGCAGAACTATCGGATTAACGGATGTATTTATCCTTCTTCCATGGAGTCGTCCCTATTCAACAATGCTATAAATCAACGGTTGTAGTGATCTTTGATGCACCGATACTTTTTCAAATCCCCCCTGTAGCATTGCTTCAAACGTAGTCGACTGTATATACGAGCCACATCGTAATTCACTTGTCGTTTCATTTCGCATTCATCATCAATAATTATAGGATGATCAGCAAGTTCAGTTCCATTATTATTGTTCCCATTATTTTGCGATTTGATGAAATATTATTTTAAACACGTAAGCTACAATTTAAGTATTTAAAATCAATGTCTTGCCTGTGTCATCCATGCATAAATAACTTCCTGCTATTGTCATAATGTATATGATTTTATACGTATTATACGTCTTCTATGTATATGGTGATATGGGCGAATTATTGTACGGCCTTGATTACCATTATCCACCATCATCTTATGCTTGCTTATTTTCACATAATTTTGATTATATGTATGAAGCCTAAACTGTTTGAATGTTATGATGCGATATGCAACTATGTTTGTGGAATGAATTAGACATATGAGTTGCAGTGAGGATAAGGGGTAGGAGTTGTTGAATGGATTAGCGGTCTCACACACTTCAGAAGTTTAGATTGGTGTTTTTGATCAAATGGATGTTTTGGGCAAATTCTTAGCCAACGTTATGCTAGACTCTTTGACTTTAAAGTTTTGATTTAAAAATAATGTTAGCAATGTTTCCTTTCTTAATGTGTGAGTCCCTTATGATTTATATGCATTGTTGTGGAGTTTGAAAGGCAAAAAAAAATATGATTGGATTTGACAAGTGAGAAGTATTTTGAGTGTTATATTGTGTTGTGCTGCTTTAGTATTTGTCTTCTCGCTTGAGTTATTATTTGTTTTCTGTTAAGTATATTTTTTATGTAGGCTTGAATATTGATGACTTGTCCAAGATAATTAACGTATGAAGGTAGGAAAAACCTTAAAATATTTTAAAAATTCTTTTTTTGTCTATGTGTTTGTGTATGTGTATGCACTTTTAAAGAATTAATTTGAGCAAGATTCAAATGATTTTGAATTGTAACGCTATGTGCCATGAAAATATTTGGAACAATTCTTTAAATAATATTCAGAACAAAAGAAATTATTGAAAAAAAAAATATAAGCTTACGGGGAAAAAAAGCAAAAACAATAAAGTTAAGAAAATAAGTATTAAAATATATCTTTTAGTATAATTGTTTCTCCCATTCCTATTGACTTGTCTAGTATAATTTTTTGTTTTGTTTTATTATCAATTGTCTTTTTGTGTGAATAATATGGTTGAGTGAACAGTGAAAAAGTCTTTTAAATAATTAAATAATGAACGAATAAAACCCACCGGAATAAAAATCAAATTGATGAACGTTTATTTTGCATTGCTTTACGTATTGCACACAAATTGACCTGATAAACATGCATCTAATCACTCTGCTCCCTAGTCAATATTCATATTTAGTTTCGTATTGTCATCTTCATTTATTCTTGATGGCTTATTTATATGTATTATGATATAATCTGTATATTTATTGCTTTTTATGTATCTACATATTACAATATGCTCTCATTGGTTAGTTAGAATATATGGTTTTGTGCTGTTGTATTATTATAAGTTTTGTCACAGCTTAATTATAATTACGATAGTACTGTTTGTTATTTTAATATAAATGTCTCAATGAATTTCTAGTCATCCAAGGCAATACATTATTATGCAGGTTTTTGCCTCTATGGCCTTTTAATTCTTATTTTACTATTCTAGTGGCAAAAACAAAAGCATATTTATATATGTGATCATATTTGTTACAATATGATGGGCACATTTAGCTTTTAAATTAAATTACGCTAATGTTTATAATTTAGCCAAAAGTAAAATAGTGTTTTTTTTACCTTAATTTTTTATTTTATCATACAAGGGTGTGGATATTTTCTCTTATATACCAATTAGAATTTGTTGATTTATACAAACTGGGAAAATTAAGTGGTATTATTGCGTTATGAAAATGGAAGACCTGGAAAACAATATAATATAATATTTACTTTCATTGAATATGTTATATTTATTTGGTTACTCTTCATTATTAATGATTAGGTAGTTTTAAATGGTTTGATTGTTTCCGATGAAATATGCAATGCTGTCCTTTTGTATTGAATTCATGCATAATGACCTTCAGTTATAGCAAACCCTGATCTGCCAACAACATTGCTAAAAGTGATGTTGGCTGTGAAATTATTTCATGCTGGTATTTTATAAAAGGTATTCTCTATTAAGCCAAGTGCATTATTTTTGCATTGTAAGGTCTACAAAGTGTGTTCTATAAATTTTTATAAATGCCAAATTTTGTTTTATAGCATGTTGCTGTAATTTTAATTCTCTTATTTACATTTGAACAGTATAAGCATATATTTATATTTAAGTATAACACGATTTACCAATACAAAATACTATGGCATTGGTTTTTATTTTTTTGTTAATAATTTAAAGAAATTTTAATTTTTTTATTATTTTTAATATGGTTTATTCAAGTTTGTCTTCATATTATGTTGTGAGTGTATTTATGCTTGTGTATTAAAAAAAAATATATGATGGTATTAATGTGTTATTCTATTATATTATATGAATTGTACATATGTAAATGGTAATTATTTATATTGATGTTTGATTATTGATCACAAATATTGCTGCTTTTTAGATATTTTTTTTGTGCTTTTTTATGGTTGTAATTTGTTAAACACAAAATTAGATCTTTACATTATTATATTGTCATTTTATTGCATAAAAATTGCTAGAATTTATTATTTTTAAAAACATTTCGCCCTATTTCTGTCTGCTGTAGATGATTTTCTAAGATCGATCTTTGTTTTTTTTAACTGTGTGTACTTTTGTCTTTAATTAATGAAATTCTTTTCATTTGACTTTGTTAATATGTGTTTTTGTAAATGCATGATTTCATAAAATACTCATTCATGCTTTCATCTTCTTTTAAACTTTTCTTTGTCATTATCATTAACATCATCATCGTCATCATCATCATTGTTGTCATCTTTGTCTTAATCATTCACATCTATCATCACCATTATTAATGCCATGATCACAACATCCTCATCATTATTATCATCAATTTTGTCTTCATTTTTGTTTTTTGTTGTCATCATCATTATCATCTATCATCAATATCATCATCATTGTCATCATCATATTCTTTCTCTATCATCTTTAAGCGAAAATACAAATGATTACGTTTATTTCCATTCTCAATTTTCATATTTTCACATTTTCTATCTTATTCCCTCCATTAAATTCTGAAATCCGTTTTTTATGAAAACTTTTGTTCACCTGTTTTGTTGTTTATAACTGTATCATTATACTGATAAATAGTTGTTTTGATTTTGTTCTCTTTTATAAATTACTTTTAGCTTTTCTAGATTTTTTTTTATGTTTGATATTTCACGACTGATATTACAAGCATTGTTAGTTACCCAAACAAACGGTGTACTCAATTTAACAAACCATAGTTTACCTTTTTCACAAATTATTTACAATAATACGATTTTTGCATAAGATTTTACTGAAATCCAACTACTGTTTTTTTATTTATTTTTTTTTTAAATTAATTGCTGTTGTGCTCTAGTGGATACCAAAAATATTATATTTATATTTTTATTTATTTAAGTGAGCATAATGAAGAAATAACAATTTTTTGTTTCTTATATATATGTGCAATAGTGCTATTCTGTTTTTTTTTTAACTTTATATTATAAGAATATGCTGTTTTCTGTTGATCTATTTTTCTCTGTATCTCTCTTCTAATGATCTGATATTTACTCTACATTTTATTTATATTTAAATTTAAATGAATCAAATTTTATGGGCATAGAAGTTTTTTGCAGTGTATTACATGTATTTGTATTTTATAAAATTTGGTTGTGTTTTAGTTTTAAAACCCTGTAGTTTTAAAAATTCTTTTCTTTTTAAAAATAAATTTTTATGTCCAAAACAAAACAAAGGTTGTTATCACTCAATAAGTGTTTAAAATAAAATGATCTGCTTTTTACTTTATATATTATGATATTACATGTTACACAGTTATTTATAAGTTCTCTTTTATTGATATAATTTTTTGCCTAATTTTTTAGGCATATTCACTTGGTTGTCATTATTATATATTTAATTATTGTCTTATTGTATTACTGTTTTATTATTATTATTTTATTATTATTGTTGTGTCAATGAATTTGTGTATTTATTTATTTGACTGTAAATGGAAATCATTACTTTCACGTTATTGCTAAGTCATTGCCTTAGAATATATTTGTTCCATGTCCACGAATTCCGATTTTGAGGAAAACACACTTAAAAGTTTTAAACCTTTAAATTTTTTAACCCCCCTTAAAAGTTCAAATTTTTAACCATTAGTATAAAAAGGCAAAAATAGAACGAAAGTCTTTTGTGAAGTATTCTATTTAGAGTGTAATTGTGATGATGTAATGCTACGATGTATGAAGCATGTTTTATTAAATACAAAAATATGTTTCCATCTCATAAAACTTTTGGAAGTGGACCTAAATGCAATTGTATTCTAAGTCAACAAAGTTTCTCCTTTTGTTAGTAACGAAGTTCTGTCACTGATTCTGTCGATGAATAAGAATACTTATTTGCATTTTAAAAATACAACTACTCCGTTTATGTCTACCTCTCTGTGTGTCTAGCTACTCTGTGCTCTCTCTCTCTCTCTCACTCACTCTCTCTCTCACTCACTCTCTCTCTCTCACTCACTTTCTCTCTCTCACTCTCTCTATCTCTCTCTCTCTCTCTTTCTCTCTCTCTCTCTCTCTCTCACTCTCTCTCTCAATTAATCTCCTCTCTCTTTCTCTCTCTTTCTCTCTTATTCTCTCTCATCCCTTTTTATTTCTCTGCCAATGATACCTTATTCTATATCTTTTTTATCACTCTGCTATCTCTGATTTTCCAGTTAATTTTGTTCTCTTTCTGCATTGAGTTTGGATTTGTCATAAATTATGCTAATGACTGACTTTTATAATAATAATATTAAGTTTAATTGTTAATTGTAGAACAAAAGCTTGTTCTTTGCCTTGACTTTTCAGTATAAACCATTTTATTTAAGGATTAGAATATCACTGGGCAGGACAAGGACAAAATGAGGACTAAATTTGCTGCTTTTCATTTCATCATCAATCTCTTCTATCTTATTATTCATATCATCTCCTGTACGTTAAGTTTATCAGCAATATTTTAAACAATCAGCAATTATTTCTTTTTATGATGTGCCCTTCCGTCTTTTTTATATTAAGCATGAAAATGTAATTAGCAAATGTAAATCAGAAATTTTTGCATGAATTATAATCAATATTGATTACCAAAATGTATTTCATTTCCGCTGCTATAATATTCTCAATTTTATATAATTTTAATACAAATTTTTGAATGCTATTCCTCTAAGGTGCTATTGCTATTCTTGAGCTGTATATCTTCTATGTATTATGTTCTCATTCGGTAGGTCATAAAATTGTACTATAAATGTTACGTTCTTGGTGTTTATTAGACATAGTCGACCTCACTTGTTGCAAACTCGTTTGTAGAAATTTTCAGATAAAGCGCTCATTTTTCTCATGAAACGGCTCCTTTACAATAATGCTAAATATCACAGATTGTAACAAAATTCTAGCCAGCTTCGGATGTAGGGATCCTTTCTCTGATCCCTCAACAACATTGCTACTAGGGTAGTCGACTGTATTTTTATCCAAGCTTGTCAGTCCCATTTAAGAATTACATTTTTGATACCATTTTATTAGTTTTTCATCTTTAGTGTTGTTAATTTTCATATAACTTTATGTCAAGGTATGTGGCTTTCTATCTGTTATGTCGGTGTACGCACTCGTATATGTGCTTATGTCGGTGTACACACTCATATGTGCTTATGTCGGTGTACACGCTCATATGTGCTTATGTCAGTGTACACAATCATATGTTCTTATGTCGGTGTACACACTCATATGTGCTTATGTCGGTGTACACACTCATATGTGCTTATGTCGGTGTACACACTCATATGTGCTTATGTC
>JAUEKR010087694.1:0-15886 GCA_031762895.1 Corambe burchi
CTACTACTACTACTACTACTACTACTACTACTACTACTACTACTACTACTACTACTACTACTACTACAACTACCACTTCTAATACTACTACTACTACTACTACTACTACTACTACTACTACTACTACTACTACTTTCATCCTCTTTTTTATTCTTCTTCTACTTCAGCTCTTTTACTTATTTCGATTTCTTCTACTTTTGCTTTTTACCATGGCATAGCCTAAAGGACTTTGATTAGAGTTCGTTAAATATATATAGTTATTCACGGTTTGTTTTTTCAAGGAGAGTAAATAGAATGAGACATAATAAGTAATTGTGTATCGTAGTACTAATTAGCCCGAAATTACAGAAACCCAACTGCCTTAATGATATAATTTTACTTTTGTAATGTAATTAGAGTCGGGTAATTGTTAATAATTTTCTCTCTCTTATTATGATTTAATAGATTACCCCTTGGCACATAATATTCCCTATTTATTTAATTTCTTCTATTCAACTTCAGTTGCAAGTATATTTTAGGCGACATCTTTGTTGTATTGCGTTACTATACATTTTCATGTTTAGAAACGGGAGTAGGAACCCAATCACTCGACCAAGTTAAGAAAGGATCATCTTCAAAGACTAGGTTGCAAAGTTTTCTTTTTGGAAGCTGAGTAGCTCAGCTGGTAGAAGTGAACATCTTTCTTGGCGATGCGGTTCGATGCTGTCGATCATGGATTCGATTCTCGCTCTAATAATGATACATTTTCGCTATTTTCTCCTATTATTTCGCTTCTATTTTGTCTAACTTTATAATCATCTGTCTCTTGTTATGATTTATCTGTAAACGTAGCTTCATTCGTAGTTATTACTGGAAATTCAAGACCTCCAATCAATTGCCCCTTTAATGTCATAATTTTACCGTATTTCTGTAATTGGGAAACTACTACTAATCAGATGATTTCCATGATATTCTCCAGAGACTTTTCTTTTTTAAAGCGAGATCCTATTATATTCTTATTCTTATTTTAATATTTTGATCATCGAACTAGGCTTATATTTAATTATCGTGAAGAGTTAGTGAATAGTTAGGTTGACCTTCTGAAGAAAAAAATCGAAGAGACCACCCTTATTGTTTTGATAGTAATAATAACTAGACTAACGATTCATGGTTGGGGGAAAAGGGCAATAACCCGTGTTCTACCTTGAAGGAAAAACCAATCAATCTTCATTATTATTGTTTGTCTCTCTAGGTAGCGACGCTATTATTGCTATTACTTCTTCTATAAGGCAGGCTTACGTATCGATTCTATTATTATTCATCGACGCCCTTAATGTCAAAGTGGAAAGCCAAGTGAGAGGCTATTGCGAGGTTGGGGTTTTTTCCCGAATTCCTGTGACTTGTTAGGTAGATAGCAATTGTCCTAGACCTCTATGGTGAAAAAAAAGCTAACAATCTGTTTCCAGTCACTTAGAGTGGAGGATTTTTTTTGTTGTTTAGGTCACTTTTCACCATATTCGTTTCTTACTATAGGGTACTTCCCAAGAAGTTAGGAGAAAACTGGGAAAGTTACTTATTCACTATGAACAAGGCTTGATATCATGAAGGCCTAGGTCTTGGTAAAATATTTAATGGGTAACTGTTTACGTCACATTAAAGTAAAAAAGGAAATTATGCATGTGGTTAACATTTTATAAGAACAATGATTTTTTTCTTTTTAATATTTAACTTGAAGGTTTTTTTTTTTAAATAACATCATAGTAGTTCAAATAAGATGGGGTTTTATTTTCATTGATGCTTTTATTTCCATTCAACATAATAGCATTCTAATAAAGTATAGTATATAACACGTCATTGATATTGTTATCAGGACTTCCGTTATGTTCAATCTCCATTGAAAATGGTTACTGATGCGTCGTCACATTTAGATATTTGCGTCGTAGTCAAAACTGAACTACGCATTAAGATGACGTTATCAAGCGTAACCAGTTTTGATCTGCTCTGTGTCTGTTTTAATTATGATAACTATTTGTTTCTATGTACGACTTGAAAGAGCTTGTCAAAAAATGAACACCATTGTTTCATACGCCTTTTAAAATATGTTTTAGTGATAAATAAATTTAAAAAAATTGTATCGCGGTGGTCGAGCGGTTGGGGTATTGGAATGCGGATCGAATGGTTCCTGGTTCGATTATCGATGGAGACATTGTGGTTAACCATTGAGCAAGGTCATTTACGTAACTGCTTACTTTAGCACGCTGGACTTTCAGTTGATGCTCAGTTTACAGTGAGACACCAAAAAAATGAGAGACTTGCTCTCCACCCCCCTCCTCCTCAGGGATGAATATTGTTGTATATAGGAAATATTAAAGGATAACCTTACTATATTTAAACATTTACATATATTCTTGTTTTATTAAATTATTATTGTTTCATGTTCCTTGACTTGTATATTATATTGATTTTATTTTCTCTTCTTCCTTTTTTTTCCTTTTTTTTTAACCTTAAAACACATGATGTCTTTCATTGCTACATAATAATGTTTTTTGTTATAGTACATTGAGACGAATAGGATACTAAGAACATTCATGATAAGTTATTTAAACAAAATGACATATTATTTAGGTATACCCCACGTAATTTCGCCCAGTGAATTCCTTGGGTTTTTATATACAGTATATATTTTTTTTAAATAATTTTAGTGTCTTCTGTTTTATGGGTTATGCATGTTAAATTAAATGCTTGCAAGAAACAGGAATTATATCCAGGAAAACCCCACGCTATGTCAATGTATGTATTTATTTTTTTTTAGTTATTTAAGTATATTCTTTTCCATCGCCTCTATATTGTACATCCATGGGATTTTCCTTTATTATACATTTCTTTATTTCTTTGTTGTCTCTTGATTATGCGCATATTTAATTATGAATGAAGAGAAATGGTAGATAAATTACCTACGTCACATTCTTTTATAATATGATTATAATGTATTGTGATGATTGAACTCTAATCACTGAATCGTGTATCATCTAAATATTATATTATATAATGCTTGAATGCGTGATGTTTCGTTTTATTTATTTATTATCGCTAAACCGATATAATGTCGTATAAACTAGTCATTATGGTGGAATGTAGCCTATTGATAATCACTATGGAAATTTCGAAATTCTCTCTGACGTCCGGATTTTTAAATAGGAGATGTAAATATACTACTGATGAATAACAATGTGTTGCTTTAGTATTTCGTGTCTTCTTGGATTTCCCAATAATTGAGTATCCCATTTACTAGAGCTTACTTTGTATCTTGTTTTATTGCATGTGTTACAATGTTGCGTTACGCAGTACCTTTTAGCCTCGATCTAGACATCTATCAACATTGGGTTATAAATAAATCATATTCAATCTTCTTATCTCTCACTTAACAATGCATAATATATTCCAAGTACCATGTATCGATCCCGGACCCCATTCGATCCACATTCAAATGCCTTATACCACTAGGCTGTCATATCTACTACTCTGTTTTTTAATTGTTTTGTTTGTTTGTTTTTTAATTACGTTTAAATAGTTTTAAGCGCACGCCTGGTTATAATAATATAGACTACTTTTTTAACAAAGACTTACTGGTATATTCATTCTCCAACGGTGAATGAAATTATGGTCATTGACGTAAAGATCGATGATCCACTCCTTGTTATTTTTGTTTCTTCTCCTAATCGATCTCAAGCTCTAAGTCTTTAGCTCTAAGCTGATTATCTTGACCTGATACGACTTAGTCATCAGGAAAGAGTGGGTGGGTGTTGATGGTGACTGGTTACATTATTGCATTCGCGTATTATCATTATCTTCATACCTAGACTATTTCTTCTTCTTCAACATTTTAAGTCCTTTTCAACCTACTGAAAAACTTGGGACTATATTATATCAGAACTACCAGTATGTTCATTCTTCGCTGAGAATGGTTAATAACTGTGAAAGATGAAGCTTTGCCAGTGGAAAATGGTAGACTCGTATCATCATACTACGCATGCTATTATACTCTTATTAATACAGTATATAGATTACATTGGTCTCCTTGTTATTCTTTACTGTATGATTCATTGTCTTCTTCGTTTTCTTACTTTCTTTCATTCTTTTTTCTCTCTCCTGCTCCTTTTTTCACTATTCTTCTTTATCTTTGCTGTTTCTTGTTCTTATTCCTTTTATTTATTTTTTTTTTTTTTTTTCGTCTTTGTCTTCTTCCCCCAATGTTTTGACAATGATTGTGATTATTATGATTATTATTATTAATATTATTATTATTATTATTATTATTATTATTATTATTATTATTATTATTATTATGATTACTACCCGTATTTCCTTATATTCCTTCTTTTTTACTCTCATTTAATTTCTTCACTTTCTTTTTAATTTCTATATTGATTTTTTTATTTTTCTAATTTTGTGGATGTTGTTTATTTGATCACAAACCAAATCAATATGATGAGATGTATGTGCACAATATAGAGTTTTGTTGCGTGTTTTTTTAAAAATTGTTTGTTGTTATTTTTTGTGTTTTTTTGTTGTTGCTTTTTTACTGTGATGGGTTTCAACTATTTATTATTGCGTGTTGTCAAGTGATCCCATTTCACATGTTGTTAAGCTATCCCATTACGCATGTTGTTTTATTTTTGAATAAATAATCTTCATTTTTTGTTGGTGGGTTATATTAATATAAAAATATTTTCTTTCTATTAATTATAGACAAATTCATTTATATGGCATCCTTTTATTGTATTTATGTATGCATTTATTTCTCCATTCTCTCTTCTTTTTTTCTCCTCTTTTTTATTGTTGCTCAGAGAGGATAACATATTCAGTTAAATTTAACACCTCTCTGAAATTATTGTAATATAGTAATATGTTATTACTCATATCTATATATTTAGTTATGAAATATATCCTTTGCATAATATGTATATAAACACATACCCTAGATATTAATTTGCTATTTTTTGGCTTATATATACTATTCTGCTTATATGCAACATAAACATAGTATTCACATAAACTTGAAATATATTTTCTATAGGTACGATAATAAAATGATCTTGAATGGTGATGCAGGTCAAAATATTTTACAAGCAAAACGCTTATTCTCATACATTGTATACATTGTATGCATAATCATGTTTCATGCAATTTTCACTTTTCATCTATTCTCACATCACTCCATGCACAGCCATCCCCTTCGTCGTCATCATCCCCTGACTCAGACACCATGGATAGCGGTGTCGCCATAGACGACTTCATCAACACTGGCCGTACAGGCAGACGCAATGCCATGGCCGACATTTTGGATGCCCAGATTGCAAGCCACACGGCTGCCGGACTCGACTTCTCTCTCGACAAGATGTCAGTAGGAGGTGAGGTTTTAGATAATTAGAATGTATAGCATTTATATAGGGCTTTCTCATTTATTTATTATTTTAATTCTCAAAGTGCCTTGCAAATAGGTATTTATTCAAATACCATATCAAACCTCATGGAACATACAAAAGAGCTTCCTAAAAGGTGCTTCATTCTAGTTTTTTGACAATATCCATATCAGCCTATTGCCAGGTTTTTTATTGCTTCTTAAGAATGTATGAATTTGGTCCAGAGACATTATCATATCAAGATCAAGACTCATTTATAACAGATTCATGATAAAACAGGACTTATTACACCATACATCATCTTTTATATAGGTTTATGTGACCTATTTTAATATTTTGGTAAAAATTCCTGTTTTTATTTACTCCCACGCTTTATCACGATTTTTTTTTTTTTTTTAAATATTACTTTATTCTTTCTTCTATTTTATCTATTTCACCAGATTCAAAATCGTCGACTCCAGATCCTTCCAAGTCTCAAATACCAGCCAGTAACGGAACCTCGTGTGATCAGCATAAATCATAGCGACTTCCTCACTCCTAAATATTGAGACAAATCTCCATTACTTCCCTTTTGAGCCACTAACACTCTTCCCCTCACCCTAACTCTCCACGCATTCTTCCATTATCTATTTGCCCCTACACCCCCCCTTCCTCACTTTCTCCACCTCATGGTGTCTACAGTGGCCAAGTGGTTATGCATTGGACTACAGAGTGAAAGGTTCCGGGCGTGATTCTCAGTCGAGACATCATTGCCAACCCTTGAGCAAGATTTTTATTTACATTAATTGCCTATGATAGCGGCACTTCAAATCATAGAAATGTTCAGATTATGGTGAAAAACCGAAGAGACACGTTTCTCACCTGGGATGCAATGCGTCAAGTGGAATTTCATTGTTATCCTTCACAATCATCTACATCATGCAGACCTGCCACCTGCATCTGGGAAACTGGGGATTGTTCTTCTTTTGAACTCCAGAGTCCTAGTTTTACAATTTATTATTTATAATAAAAATGCTTATAGGTAAAGGATAAATAGAATGACTTGTTAAAACATGGAAAATCATAGCAATTTAGCTTTGAGAAACACACTTTTTGTTCCATAACACATATCTAAATGTAGTTAACTACGAATGATAGTATGACATGTTTTATATCACTCAAACTTAAAAGAGTATCTCATGCTGAATTCAAATATGTATGAGGTGTTGAGCTAGGACATCTGAGAAAAGTCCTTACCATATTTGTTTTCTGAAATGTTCCACATTTGCTCTTTAAATCCCATTTGTTAAGCTGTGAATTTCCTGGTTGATTTCCACTTGTTATGAACTCGGTTGTTATGCGTTTTGGATGTAGCGGTTATAATTAAATTGATCAAACCCTGCACCATACCTACTCAATGAAACAATGGTTGTAGTGGCTGTTGTGGTATCCCCATGAGATTACTACAAAAGTAGTGGACTGTAATCTTGAAGGTTGGCAGGTCTGTATCATATCTCAACAAGTCCCATTTCATACTCACAGACTCCACCAGCTTCCCCCATATACTCAAATCTACTCATGATGCAGTTTTGTAAATTTTTCTACGTCTAATTGTTATATTATTTTATTATTTGTAATAGTAATGATAAATATGAGAAGCTTGGCTTGGTCATCTTGTTAGTTACATCATCATCGACACAACGCATGTTAGCATTAATTATGTCAGATTTTTGTCTATCTTTCAATCATGCCTTATATTTATTATTGTGGTTTGGTATCAATATGAGTGCTATGAATAGAATTATTGCCAACTGTTACTCATTTTTGTTTTATTTTGTACTAGCTTTCCTTCAAAACAAAACACACTCTTAAAATAAGTGTTCTGATGGGTCTGGAAAGCTAGAAGGCATCTGGAATAAAATTTAAAAAAATAGAATATCTCATGTAATGTAAAACAAATAAAAATAAAAATTGGAATTTGAGCGATTGGGATCAATGAATATATTTTTTATTTTATTTTGCTGGTTGGAGGCTTTTAACTTTCTAACTCTAACAGACTTGAGTCATATCCTATTTGAGAAATTAACTCTATGCTTAGTTCAGATCCTATATCTATGCACCATGCATTCAACTGGAATTTCTTATTAGAAAAGATTAATTAAACTATTGCTATCAAACTCTGGGTGCAAGCTGCCTAGAATTCTGTAATGGGACTCTGAATCGATAAGAAAGCATAAGATTTGTTTTTGGGCTGTATGCGTTGTTGACAATGGGTTATCCAATACAGAAAGGAAATTAAATCATATTTCTTTCATCATGATGTTCTCTTGCTTGACGGCCAAGCCAATTCTTTTACAGTCTTTTGAGAATGTTAACATCTTTGCCAAAAAGCTCAATTTATTATTTCATTACGTGCATGCATATATACATAAACAGTGGAACCTCTTTAGTGGAACCTCTTTAATTTGAGCCCTCGGTATTCAAGAAACACACTAATGTGCATAAGATCAGTGAGAACAAATTGCTTTGAATATTGTATTAAGTTCACTTGAGACACCCCATGAATGGGTAAAACATGGCCAAATTATAAGCTGTTGACCTATAATAGGTTATGTTGTTAAGATGAAACAAATCATGACAATTTTCATGTTCAACAAACGTCTTAATTAAAGAGGCTCCACTGTATTCATCATATTTATAATAATATGTTGTAATATCATAATATGTTCTATTGTTTTGAGCAGCATAATTCTAATTATATGTTGATCTGATATGTATACTCATTCTTTCATTACTCCATAACGATATGATCTTTTAATCTCATATTTTAGAACACTGTGTACTTCTTTCAGATAATGAAGCATCCAAAAAATGACAACTTCTAGAGAACAGTTGGGTTTTTTTTTTTTGTTTTTTTTTTCTCCTTCTCTTAGCACTAGAACCCATGTTGTTGTTTTTTTCTCCCCCTATATATACCTTTAGTAATGAGTAACTATGAATGTTGACACTTCTGAATAAAACATGATTCATGGTTCTCTATTTCCAGGATCTGTACTCACCCAAATGATACCCTATAGCTGCATCTTTATGTTAGCAGGCTTGACCATTTTTGATTAGAAAAGAGTGAAAAAATATGCTACACGGCAAATTATGTATCATGTGTGTTCTCGCTCACTGCTTCCTGTACAACTTCTTATTTACATCATTGCCAGGATACTAGAAAATACTGTCATAAATGTCTTTATCCAGAGATGTATCAAAATGCCACCATTGAATGTTCTTACGGAAATGTCCAGTTTATTGTCTTTGTCTTCTTTTGTAGAGCTCATCCAACCTATTTCTACTTTATTTATCCAGAGATGATCATTGTATTTTAAACTGTACCAAACTAGAACCCAAGACAATTAATCTCAACATAGGTAACCTGTGTTACTGTCCATTGTTATGTTCTTAGATTTACACTATTTTTTCCCCAAGTTATAACGAGATAATAATTTGATTTTTGATCATAATATGTTACATTGATTTGATGCATACACTTGTTTAAAATTATGATATTAGCAGTAAGCACTGTTAATGAATTATTCATTATTCTTATATTATATTAGGTATCATATCTTCATTAAACATTCTAGTCGCTGATATTAGATGAATGAAATTACTTGTTTTGTTCATCATCCTCATATATTATATACACACTCATTATGTTTGTGAAATTATGTATATTGGTAGATATTAGAGTTTTCACTTTTTCAAGAAAAAAGAACTACATACTTGAGTTTATAATTTAAAGATAAGTAAAAAATTTTAAAAAATATATGTTTCTCTTCTAAAACTTTTAATTTAAGAAAAATTCAAACTTATATATGACTTTTTCATTATATCATTTTAATTGTATGTTAAAAATTTATATTCTCATTCTTTATGATTGCCATAATATAGGATGTTACATAATTTCATGGATATATGCATAATTTTATTCTGTTGGAAATGAAGGTTAAGAATGATGTATTGAAGTATTCATTGGTCTTGCATAGATTGATGCCATTTAGAAAAATATATATATTGTGAGCAAGTATGTTTCTATTGAGAGCATGTTGTTGAGGTTTAGTGCATGATATTAATTATGATTATGGTGATTGGAGGTTGGTATTTTAAATAATTTACCTCCGGAATGGAGTTTGGATGAATAATTATGCTATGAGATATAGGTTGATAATATGTCTCCATTGGTATTTATTAATTTTAATGCCATAGTTTGTGACAAAACAATAAAGAGATTTAATGGTAGAAGTATTTAAGATATAGTTCATCTCCCTCATGAAAAAACGTAACCGAAATATTTTGTTGTTAGCTACCGCTCCAACTTTCCAGATTACATGTAGAATGCAGCTTTATGCATATTTGATTGGCATTGGCTCTATTTTCAGTAGTTTTTTTTTAGTTCTTACAGTATTGCTAAAAATGTTAGAATAGGAAAGAAATCGAGCAACAATTTTGTTCTAGTGCATGTGAGTGCTGAGAAAATAAGAAAAATGATTTAATGAAGAAAAAATGTCCCTATTCAACGATTGTCACTATCATGAGATCTCATTATCTGAGATGCCACTGTATATTAAACTTTTTTTTTCTCTTATGATATGTGACTAAGTCTTGCCAATTGTTTGTGTTTTGTGTGACCTTGACATTTGAGCTCATTTTTTAATTTCTTTTTTGCTCAGCAAATGAATTTTGTACTAATTTGAATTGAAAGCTGAAAAACTGAAAATGATGTAATTTAATTCATTATTCATATCAATATCACATACCATTAGCTAATGACGAAAAATGATGCAGATTTGAAAAATTCTCAGTCTATGTTTAACTCGCATTTGTAAAAGTTGCAGGTTGTAGTTAATAAGGGAAAACATACTGAAGTTCGCGTGCATGCGCGAGAACAAAAAGTTGTTTGTATTTTCTATAGAATACAAGAATAATGAGTGGTTGGGATGTTGGGATATATTATTGACTTTGAAAAGCTTTTATATTGTTTCTATGATAGGTTTATGATGTGAGAATGGAAGTAGGGATAGGTTCTGAATGTTAACCAATTACAATGTAGTTGTTGTGAGTATGATAATGATGATGATGATATGTCCCTCCTTCCTTTAAAATGATTACAATTTTAAAATGCATTTTGTGATAATTTTCTCATTTTGATGTATAAATATATCTCATTTTAATAATTTATGAATTATATATTTATGAGCACTTGTTTTATTGAATTATGTTTTTAATAAAAGCTTTAATTTTCATTTTGAATGATTTTCATGCTGTATTATATTTTCTATTAAAGTTTTATTGAATTATTTTGTTGTTTTATAACAAATGTAATAAGAAAATTGATTATTATTTTATTTACATTGTGTAGAAGAAAAAAAATAGAATTAAATTGAATGTTGAGCTATATGAGGAAAAAGTTAATTTGAAATTACCTGAACATTGAAGTAGTGGAAATCACTTTCTTTCTACCTAGACTACTAATAAATAATGATGTTCACAATTCTGTTTGAATAATCTGTTTTTTTATGTTGGAGTGGGGTTGGGATAAGAAAAATAAAAGTAGAGAGCTAAAGCATAATCGCTTACCATAATTGTCATGGGCAGTTGTTTTACCCATGAAAACTTTTACTATGCAATCAGGGTATCATGTAATTGATATGATTTTGAATATGAAGGTGGCATAAGTTCATAAGTCTTCAAACCTCTTGCATTTTTCGAGTTGAGAAAATACTTCTTTATAGTTCAGTAATGTGCATTCATTTTTTTTCACAATGTATTTTATGGACAAATCTAATTTTGACGCTTTTTTATTGTATTGTGTTTAAACTTTTCTGTTGTTATGTGAATCAAGAAATAATGCATGCAGATTAATGTGAATATTTAAAAAAAAAAAGATTTATTATAGCTGGAGTTGGAGAGAGCTTCAGAAGCATATAATGTTAAGACTTCTGATGTGAAATTCAAATAATGGTATGGTATTTTGTATCACTCGTTATTAGCTGATGTTACCAAATTGGGAATTTTGACCATTCATTACTATAGCAATCATCTTTGTCTTAAATCTGAAAATGCTGTGCAAAATCGTTGCAATTCCATTGTAAACAATGAAAGTAAGACAATGACAGATCCCATTTATCCCATGAATATGATTATAATATGATGAGATAATGTGTGCTATATTTATATATGTGTGTGAGTGTGTGTGTGTGAGTGTGTGTGGTTTTTATGTGCATGTATGTGTGTCATAATAATAAAAAATACTAATACTTATATTATTGTGGTACTAGGTTTGATTTTTAACCTTAGATATTAAATTATATTAAACTGTTGACGCCATTACTTGTCATTTTTTACATAATATACAGTAATACATTTTCATGACTTACTTTAACTTAGAAAGGATGAGATTGATTTTCAGCTCTTTTATTCCGAGATTGTCAAAAGGGAAAGTATCCTACTTCTTGAACGCGAATACATCTTTAAACTCAGAACACATGGCTAGATTCTTTCTAGAAGCAGCCAGTACAGCTTTTAGTGATAATTTCTATACTAGTAACTTCGTTGATAATGCATTTGACTTGTGGATAGAGTAGTCTGATCTGCCAACAATTCCACTTTCCTTTCATAGTGATGTTCTTGTGATTTAATATTTTGGTATATATAATAAAAAATTGTTGATAACAAAAATTACCCTTCATGATTACATTCTTGAAATCGTGCATATGATTTGTATCTCGCAAGATGCGTTCAATTATTGCCAAATTAAAACCAAAGCTGGATGGATAACAATACCAAATATTCCAATGAAAATGATACTTATGTATTAAAAGTATATAGCTTCAAATGAGTTGGATTTTTAACATATTCATAATATTTATTTCATTGTTTTTATCATATAATCGCACTGTCCTAGTCTAATCTGATGTATTTAAAAACAGAATGATTGCATAAAATATGTTAATAATAAATTTAATTCATCATTGAATGGTGTGGGATATAATCAATCATAATAATGATCCATTTATACAGTACCAACTATTTGAATAAGACTGATGTACTCTAAGGCACATTAACAAACATTATATCAATTGTGTAAAGTATAATATAGTATGGTACAATGTCTCTTAAGCTAGAATCATTCACCAAATACCTTTAAAAGATTATAGTTTAAAGATTTTTCTTGAAATTTTTTAGTTTCAGAATTTCTTTTAGATATACCACGATAGTTCCATACTTTTAATGCTTTATATCATAAACTTTTGGGGTAGAAAGCAAAAATTTCACCAAAATTCCATAAATTTGTGTGGATTTTATCTAGGGCGAGACTTAGACAAATTATGCTAAAGACTATTCTGAAATCTTGTATTAATTACTATTAGTAGCATTGTAAGATATTCAGACATCAGTCATAGTCTTTAGCCTTCATCTAAGTCTGTCTTGTTCTATGAATCAGACCCTTAATCACTTTGAAATAAACATATTGAAATGAGATTACATTCATTGATAACATTTATTTTATATTATTTTAAGTTTGTTGATTGAAAGTGGATTGTTTTAATCATTGCTTTAATTCTTTATGCATAATTGAAATAAATTAATCAAAACATATGTCAATGTCTTCTTGTTGAATTTTGTTGTTTAATTTTTGTTTCTTGAAATTTAAAACACATGAATTTGAAAGAGATGAGCTGAGAAAGGAACTTAGCAGCAAGTTCTTTTCATGAATAACCCCAATATTGAATCCTGCCTTTGTTTTACTTATAAGATAATGGTAGGGACTACTTTTGTACTCTATAGTATTACCGTATAAAGCTGTGGCTGTAAATTTTCTTGTTGTCAGGAACTTGTTAGATAAAGTAAAATAAAGTAAAGATAGTTCTTATTTAGCGCACTTATCACCAAAGTCTCAAGGCGCTTTACATCTCGTTTACTCCCCAGCCAACAGCAAACATTTAACACTGACGAAACATTTATCTGTTAGGCGTGTTTCAATTGTTTTGGGAACAAAACAGCTGTCTTAACGGCCAGGTGCTCTATTTCACCAAAGTTCAGTGAGGCTATCGACACAATTTTTCTTGCCCAAGGAAAAATCGCAATAGCAGGCGGAATTCGATCCCGGGATCATTGCTGTAGCAGCCACAGCAGCTCAACGCCTTTACCTACTGAGCTAACCACAAATGACACAAATGACCCTATAGTAAGAAACAAAATCGGTCTTGTTGAAGCCTTGTCTAAGCGGCCGGAAACTTTTTTTTTTATTACACCATACAGATCTTTTTTTTTTATTTACCTATCAGAGTTACCTAAAGCTGAAATCTTTCCCAACTTCTCTATTGCTTCTTACTAAGACTGTTTATCCGAATTGTATTCAGTTTGTCATCGTTTCTATAAAGAATGGAAAACTCAGTTGACAAGGAGTAAGACTGTCATGTTGAAGTTCCTGGGGCCAATTTAACTATGTACATGTAATTTTTCCATGAGCAAGAAAATGTGTATCAATTGCACCACCCTTTTTCACCGTAAACCAAGCCTCACTGGAAGTCCAGCGCGGTCAACGTAAGCAATTAGTGCAAATGACCTTACTCAAGGATTAACCACATTGCCTTCACTGAGGATCAAACCCGAAACCCTTCAATCCGCAGTCCGATGCCTTAACCTCTCGACTACCGTGACACTGAAGTACCTTGAACTGTATAATCATGATTGGATGCTGTGAGAGTTTTACAAATTCCCATTCACACTCATTTTCATCAATTTTAGCGAGGTTGGTTAAAGTTAAAGTCGCATCTTATAAAGAAATGATGATCGTATTTAGCTATCTCTCACTTGCTTCTTGAACTGCGCTTATTACATTTACTATGACAGATGCAATCACATAAAAACGATTTGCAGTGCTTTTGCATAGACATCTTCAGGTATAGTAAACAATTCAAATATCAGAATATAGTGCAAGGTTATTACGTAAAGGGTTTGTATGGTCGAAGTAAATGCTTGCCTATTGACAAGCAGTGTTTAATCTAAGAGTATCCCAAAGAGTCACCCAGTGGCTTACTTAAGGGAAATCACTTGTATTATAAATAATATTACATGGTTGTTTCCCTTGATTCTTTTCAAGATCTTGAAAATGAATAATCTGATTCAACAAGATCTCAGTGCTATCCCCAGCCATCTCGTTGTATCTGACTTCCAATGTACATGCTACAGTCTTTACTATTAATCTTTTTAGAGTATGTGTTTTTCTAAAGATTATAAAATATTATAGTATACCAATTTACAAGCCCATAAACAAAATTTAGAAATTCACTCATATCACAGCATTCATTCATCAATGTTTAAAAATAGAAGCTCTTCTACGACCTGAAAGTCTATACCACCAATGATAATATCAGGTATCTATGGTAAAAATTAGCAAATATCTATGCTCTTTCCTGCACCAGTCCATAACATGTTTACTTCTCCAGTTTTGTTAACCGATGGTCATTTTAACACCTGAGTTGTGTGAGGAATACAGGGAAGAGTGTCTTTTACCAAATAGAAACATTGCGACCGGGTCTCTAACTCATGACCTCGTGATTATAAACTTAGTCTCTTAGTCATTGACGTCTTGTAACAATATCGTTGGGAAACAGAGAAAAGTAATCGCTACATCCGATATTCGCTTCAATCGTAGTATTTAGCATTGGGACGTAGGGGCGGTTCCATGAAAAACTAGTTGCTACATGCAAAGTCGACTATTATGTAGGTTTACAGTTAGATGAAACCCCACTATTAACTTAGTTTTGTTACCAAACCAGTACCACAAAAAAGAAAGTATGTGTTTAAAATCATATCTAATTGTAGTATAAAATATTTTTATCCAAATATTACATACATACATGACCAGCTCCAACGAGTTCTTTCAAATTACGCCCATTTGAAAGTGTTCAGCCCCTAACTTTGGAAAAGTAATCTTTTGCTCGTAAAGCTTACCAAAACATATTATTAAATTAAGAAATTTTAAGGGTTAAATAATAAAAAGGGATATATAAAAATACTTAAGAAGCTAAATCTTGTTGCGATATCAAAGTATTGTTATTGAATAATAGAAATAATAATATAAACAATGTAGCCACATTTTAACCAAATTTCTTGTTCATTGACTGATAACTAAATCTAACAATCCATACCTTTTTGGCAAACTAACTTGTTGTAACAGGTCACATATTATGTTATAACTAGTATTAGTATATTTCATGAATGACAAAATGTAATGTTTATATGACAACCACAGTATGATATAAAAAATAAAACAACGGAAAACTCAGGAAGGATTGTTATTTCAAAATTTTTAACTCATTTTTTCAAATTTGTCAATAGACTGAAGTAAATGTAAAAAGTCTAATGATTATATTAACAACAATAATAATAATAATAATAATAATAATAATAATAATAATAATAATAATAATAATAATAATAATAAT
>JAUEKR010087805.1:0-10191 GCA_031762895.1 Corambe burchi
TGGCATATTATATATTATTTCTGTAGATTTTCTTTTGATCTTATTGACTGATAATCTTTTCATTTTTGTTTTTTTTTCTTTATAAATAGGATGTTTTATTTTTGTTGTTGAAATAAGATCTAATTATATCAATCAAACGAATGTTACTATTTTTCATTTCTTTGTAGGTCTACCTAAAGTGGTAAATTACATGTAATATAATTATTTCACGAATTTATTTAGTGTTTTCATGATGTCTAGATCTCTTTGAACCCTTTTTTTTTCTCTTTTGTTTTTGTTTCGGTTTGGGATTTTTGTTGTTGTTTGTTTATTTTTGTTGATTTTTTTTTGGTGTTACTGTTCTTGTGATCTTTTTCATCATGGGTTTATATATATTATTCGGATTTCACTTTTTCTTCAAGGTGATTGATTTCAAGGAGTATCTAAGATTATGTACATAGTCCCACATTGTAAATGCACTGGACTAGATGAAGTAGATGAAAGAGGGTGACAGTCAGTGAGTGCGAACTTATCCATCTTCTCTTTTCTTAGTCCGAATTGATGCCAGAGATGAAATCCATTGTTTCACTTCAAGGCTTTAAGTCCAATTAATTCAACCAACTGCAAAACACGGCTTTTCTTTCTTTTGTCTTTCACTTTTGCCAACTGACTCAATTGTGCTTGAGTATTACTGTTGACTGGGTAGTATTTTTTCAAATTTTGCCCTGAGTGACGGATTTGTAGCAGCCTGAATGTGAACTGTCGTATTTATAGAGCCACCTCACAGACATAAGTTGAGAATACTCAAGTTCAAGGTCAATGACAAGCATTGTTTGCTGAAGGTCAGTGGGGCATCGATTAGTATGTTCTGCGTTCTTTGATGCTCATATTCAATATAGACTACTTAATTATAGGTGATGTCTTTAAAATCCCCATGGGGTTTGGATATCTTGTTTGTTTACTTTTTGAAATGAAGAGTGACTGAGAGAATACTCTATTCTGTTCATAATGAGAAATATATCAAGGAAGATCCTAGTGTATTCAATAACAAGGAAGAAAAGAAGAAGAATAGAGGAGAAAAATAATGCCTCGTGAAATAAGGTAGATAATCAATTAATGTATGCATTATAAACATTTATCATCATTGAATGATCGACGTAATTTATAATACTACGTATTACTATAGACATACATTACAATCGATCGTCATTTTTATGCAATGCACTATTTACTTTTTGCATGCTTATTTAATGAAATTTTTTATAATATTATATTCGTAAATTGAACTTGTTTGCCACAAATCAACTGAACATGATGCGCACTTGAAATTTAACCAGGTTTCTTTGAATCTGCTGCAGAGGGCATAGTTTTAATGAAAAATTGCGTAGATTTTGTAATTTTGTCTATTAAAATATCTATTATTTATTTTCATTTTGCTTGGAGGCTGTATTCTATTTTAAGCCGCCCTGGATTCGATAACTCTTGGGGTATACTTTGCAGACCGAATATTCTGGTTGCAGAACAGCGAAGTGTTTGTTTATTTCTTTTAGAATTGGCTCGAAATGGGTAGTCAAGTTTATTATTAAAAGAATAAAAAAAAGCTAAATCTAAGGAAATAAATACTAAAAAGTGAGCAAAATCGGTTCCCCCAATACGTTGTTTCAGTTATCACTGATGAATTATATAGAGCAATCAGCCTTTTTGACAGGCACATACTGGACAAGCCAAACTGTAGGGAAAACAAGTAATATCCTTTCTAGGTTGGGATTAATAGTCCTATGCCCTTTCTCTGGGTATTTTTTTTTTATTCAATAAATTATTTGATAGTTTTATTCGTGAGAGATCCTGTTTTATTGTGAGTTTTTTATTATTTTTAATCTTCCTTTTTTGTTTATGTCGTTGTTATTTTTGCTTTTTTTGGGAGGGGGGCAGTAATTATGAAATCAATTTTCCTGGTGTGCATATTATATTATTTATACAGTACTACAATAACAATATATCATGTTCATTTCTTGGGTTTTGGTTTCAATCATGTTTACATAATATTGTTATTATCCTTGCAATCACAAAACACCGATAAGCCACCAGGGTTGCTATTTTGGCTTGACGAATGTGTTATCTTTATAAGAGCAATAATAGTGGATGAATAATAATGTAGCGGTTGGTAAGTGGATAGACATTGGTAAAATGCATTTACAATGACAAGAAATGGTAAAATGCCCTTTGGGGAGAAGGTGGAAGTCGAAATCTAAATCTAAACCTAAACCTAAATCAAAATACAACCATAAACGTTTTTTGAGTGTGTATGTGTGGCGCAAGTCCTCCAGACTAAAAAAAGATAAATTGTATGAGATAAGTGGATTGATAGGTACAAAGAATGATAGAGAGAGAGAGTGGCGGAGATAGAAAGAAAGAGTTATCGATAGAGATAAGGATAAAATGAGATAGAAAGAGCGAGAGAGAGAGAAAGAGAGAAGGGAAGAGAGACTAGATAGAGAATGAGTGCAAGAGAGAGGAAGGTGAAAGGAAACGATTGATCGAGAGAAAATGAGAACGAGAGAGAGGGAGAGATGGTGCAATAGAGAGGAAGGGAAAGAGAAGGATTAATCAAGGGATATTAAGATCAAGAACGAGAGATGGAGATAGAGAGAGAGAGAAAGAGAGAGAGAGAGAGTGGGAGACAGAGAAAGAGAAAACGCACTAGAGATGAAATTTTGAAAAAATGAAATACATTTTGTATACTTAAAATACGCTGATTTACCTGATAGCACCTTTCCGATGCCACAAGCTGGATGAAATTCGAAAGTGCTTTCATCAAGGGACGTAATCGGTGCTGTGATTGGCTAATGGACTGAAAGTCCGTCAAATGGAGGCCAGGCTTAAAAACTTCAATGTGCCCCAATTTCTAGACTCATTTCGTCCATTTTCATTACAACACTGTTAAATAAGCCAGTTCCTTTTCTTGTCGACTCAGCTACATCGTTCGCGTCAATCTCATACATCACAGTGTTTTGTTTTATTTTTGATTTTTGTTTCTGTTTTGTTTTTTGTTTTTGTTTTTTGTTTTTTGTGTTTTCTTTTTTGTTTCATGTTTTTTGCTTATAAAAGGCACTTCATCCTTTTATAGTTCATAACGTTGGCTTTTGTATGGGAGAGGGTTGTATTGGTTTTTTTGTTGTTGTTTTTTTTTAAAGTAATATTTTCTATTTCCGATAAACCTGTTATCAGCTTCGCTGCATTCTTATTTTTATTTCGATATTACTTTTTGAAATTTCGCAATGCATTATGTTCATAATTCTCTCTTGTTTAACTTCTTTTTGTGTTGTAATATTTTGTTTGTTTTATCCTCGTTTAAGCTTTAGCGTTGTGACTGATTTCAATAAGTTTACAAATTAGTATTAGCTGTTAGTGCTGTTGGTGCATTAGCATTAGCAAATAATGAAGAAGAATACGAATTTATTATTTCAATGATACCATTATTAATTTGATACTTCACTTATTCCTCCAATATAAATAATTTTTACTTCATTATCAAATGATTATAATATATCACTTCATTGCACTTCTCATCATAACTCATAACCACCGTACCCGTCTATAATCGCCTTACACCTCATACTTTAATTATCTACATTCTATAGTCTTCTTACAACTATTACTATTACCACTATTTCTTTCTTTCTTTATTGTGCACTCTACCTTAGTTAGTTTTGGAACATCAATTTAGTTTCCAATGGTTCATAGAAATAATTATATTACGAAAGCTCAAACTCTCACCCCCCCCTCTCTCTCTCTCTCTCTCTCTCTCTCTCTCTCTCTCTTTCTTTATCTCTCTCTCTCTCTCTCTCTCTCTCTTTCTATCTGTTCACTCCTCTCTCTGAGTTTCTCTCTCTCTCTTGTATATATCTCTATATCTCTCCTTTTCTCTCTCCTTCCTTTTCCTTTCCTCTCTCTTGAACGCTTTGGTTTTCTTTCGATCTCTTACTATCTCTACCCATTTGTTACTTATTTATGGATTTGTATAATTTCCCCCACCCCCCTCTCTCTCTCTCATTCTCTCTCTCTTTCTTTCTCTCTCTCTCTCCTTGTTTTTATTATACACTCATCTAATATATAATCATTATTGCATTTATCTTCCTCCTTCATGACATTTATCTCGTTTAACTCTATCATTTTATTGCATTTTTGTTCACGTTATTATCCTCAATTTTTTTATAATATTATAATAGTTACCTTATTCCAAGGCGCCTGTCTTCCAACCATCACATCCCCATAACATTATGCAAACAAAACAATCCGTAACTTCTGAAATCGCCTGGTGTCAAATGTCCAACAGACATTCACCGTTCCACACTTGATCTGCTAATCTGTCATCGATCTTGATCTAGCCGATCAGCTGATTGGGTGACCGTCTGACCACTGTCCAAGAATAGCCTGGCAATGCGACCCGTCGTCTACATTTTCGCCAGTGAGTCTGGCTGTGAGTCTAGTAGTCCAGCTTATCCCACAATTGTCAACGGGCTCACAATGGACTTTCACTGGACGTAGCAAGGACACCGGACGCCGGATTTGTCGTGGCGAATCAACTATGTCCACCTGTCTGCTGTGGTCACTCACGGGGAAATTAGGTCACGGATTCATTAGACTGGTTCAAGGTTTCATAAGTTACATAATGGAAGAATTAAATTATTGTTTACTTTTATTGATGCTATCTGAGCTGAATAGTTGTAGTTTGATCTGGTTATTTAGCATTACACAGGTGATGATGGGGTTTAGAGAGGCAGGGGAGGAGGGTCGAAGGTTATCACATTTGTTGTTATATTTGCTCGTCTAGTATAGCATAATGGTATTGATCGTATTGTACTGATTTACAGTACTAACAACGCACAATAGAGAGAGTAACTAAAATGAAATGCCATTCATATATTAAGCGTTGCTGTATTTGAAAACTACCGATTGAGAACTAGAATTGGATGCACCTACGTGCCTGAAAAACGTTGGTTGCATTATTTGTTTATCATTATGTTCATATTCGTTCTAGAATAAACCTAACATTTGAGTATCAATACAATACATGCCTTTTATTATGTATGTAGTCATATTAACGGTACACACTTAACGCTGCAAAATACTTATCTATAGTTCTAAGAGATAGAGAATTGTAAACATAATCGTGTAGTTTATGCGCCAACTTAAATCACAGGAATTTGTATCAATATGCTCTTTGAGCACATTCATGATAATCGAGAAAATACGGATAATAGCAATAAGCTATACATTATGATTGCTAAGAACATTTGCAATTTTTATTTTTATTTTTTTTGGTTAGGATGACCCACCGAAATAAGTTTAATCCCATTAATTGTTTTAGATGCATATAGTTTGTTGATAAATGGCTAAATAATAGGTGAAAATGTCAAGAAGTTAAACGCTAAGCATAACGCATAATTTCATTTCATGCCCATTAATTGATTGATTAGCTGATTGAAAGTGACAGTTTGCTATTATAATCCAATTACCGACACTAGTTGCCTGAATGGGGCAGATTAACACAGTAATAACTTACGGACCACGGTGACATTTTGATATTAATATTATTAACAATAGATAGTTGGACGGCATGTGTATGGAAAGCATGAATTGAAAAATAAATGGCAAATATTATGGAGACCTAAGTCGTATAGTTTGAAGCAGTACAGTAAAATGTATATTATTATAGTTTACGTTCGGTCATGTTCTTTTTTAAAATAATATCATTTTTTTATTTATTATGATAAATATGGTACCAGTACATTATATCAAAATATATAACATAAACAGTTAGTGTTATAGGTACTCCCGGCAGCGTTATAAATATAATTCAAGCTTAAAGAAGTGACGGAGTTAGATGAAAATATTTAATGAAATGCAATGATGATGTGGAAACTCACTAGTTTGTATACCTCAGATGGTGATAGAAAATCATCCCAAATATCGTAGTTTCCTCGTCAGTAAGGGACCCAATTACGTATTTTCAACAATTGTGCTGAGTACAGTACTTACAATACAACTTCATAGTAGTATTTTTTATACGCAAGCTACGTTTTATTTCATAGACAAGTGTGATTCGTAGTAGTAGCTGACGACATTCAATATAAATAAACCAGCTCTCCTGAGTTGCTCGTACTTCATCAAATAAAGATGGCATTTATGAAGACAGATGAAACAACCTATGCCCTTCTTGTGTTGCCTTTTGGTCTGTCTAGTGGGATGGTAGTTTATCTTCTATCTAACACGTGTAATATCCCTGTGGAATTTAGCACGGTTTGCTCCCGTTAGTAGTCCTGACATTCGATCACAGGTAATGACATCATTATTTCACCATAAATAAGCAAACCACAAAACATGTGGTAAGGCTGTAATGCAGTGAGTGATTGTGGTATTGGAAAAGAAAGAAATAGGAACTTGTTTTGCGTCAAAGGTACTAAGGCGATCCATTTGTCTTTTATTATTCATTCTTTGTTAGTTGTTTTTTACTTTGTTTTTGTTGGTTTATTTTATGTTGTTTTTAATGAATATATTATTATGTATGGTTTTGATTTTCATGTGACGTACTTAATAGTGTCATGAGTAAACTTAAGGTCTTTATTTCAAACAAGACTATTGAAGTTTGAAGGGCTATAATATAATACCTTTGTGCCTACCAACGGTACATAAAATATTATGTAGACACAATAAGAACAAAAGGAAATAATGAGTTGGGTTTCGTTGTGGAATTGGAAGTTGTATTTTATTAGATAGCAATGTTCCATCAATTGTATTGCATCATGAGTCGAAATAATCGACCGTCTTATCTATGAAGTACGTAAGACGGCGACTTAGATTTTAAAGGTGATTTTTTTTATGAAATCAAACTACAAGCATCTACTCTAAACTAAATTAAAGATTATACATCATATTTGAATGTTGATATAATATATAATGTTTAACATAGTGATTGAACTTATCACGTCCTACTCTTTTGAATAATAGCGTAATTCCTCGTTTTGTTCTACATGTAGCTGATTGAAATAATTGTTAGAGTCTTGTAAAAAATAATGAAGTAGAATAATGAATAATAGACGTCAATTAAGTATACAATTTATAACTTTCCAACGTCTTTTGCTTTCGACATAGACACATTGTTAAGCAGAAATCTTGCGTGTTTTTTTTTTCTTTGGTTTTATTTTTATTTTTAAACGTACCAATCTGTTGTTTTTCATTATAAGATAGCAATAAATCACCGCCGTACAATATGCATTGCTTGCGATACAATGGTTTGCCATAATATTTATTTGCAAATGTTATTTTATGGCAATTAATGTGACTGCTATTGCTAATTGAATATGATTTATACGACAAGGGTAGTGTGTAGGGAGACATTTATTGGATCACCGATTGAACTAACAGCCTGGTTTGCTAACATCATTCAATTGGGGCTGCACGCCGCTATTGGCTGTAAATTATACGCCATATCCGTTGTTGGTTTTCCGTGGATAATTTGAAGTTCGCTTTTTGTTTTTGTTTGCATGATTGTAATTGTTTATGCAATGATAATTTGTTTTTACGATTTTGAAGCAACATTCTGTTCATATCAAATGGTGTTTGTTTCTTTTTTTATAAACCTTAAATATCATTATTTAACTTGCGTACAAAATTTAATCTAGTTTAAATATTGCCTGATAATCAAAAATTAAGGGGGACATCAATCGAATATTTCAGAAACTAATGACCGTCATATTACAATATGTAGTCAATGATTGTAACTGATCAATGAAATGAAAGTATCCCATCATCATATCACCAATACTACTTATTATGTATATCATTATAATATAGTGCTATAATATTGCAACGAACATGTCCGTCGAATACCTTCTTCGGCGTAGAAAAGACAAACGAAAGATAATAATATAGAGGATAACATAGTAGATTTGGCTCAAGAGTGAAATCAACTGAGCAGCCAGTATTTAAGTAACATTTAATATGATACTGCAATGTTATTAATGTATATATTGATTTTGAGGGGGAGGTGGGGGGCTACTTAACTTAATTTTCTAATTTATAATTAGAATGTAAATCATCCACTGCCAATCAATCATTGAAATGTTATGTTGTTGTCAATAATGATTTGATTCCTCATGATGCTAATTACTACTTATATCATGCTCGTTATGCCTCTCAAAAACATTGCTTGATGAGTGGACATTGCTTAGACGTGCTGCTGTCATTCATGTCAATCAAGCTAAATATTGATGATTGCATTAGAATATGATTAGCTGTGTCTAAATGATATTAGCATAAAGCGAGCCTCTGGCTGTATATTATATTATATTATATAAACGCTGCGCTCTCATAAATCGTTTTGTTTTAAAATTGTCCTGCGGATTATTAGTTATTATAAGCGGTTTAGGAAAAAAAGAGGAAATTGTAAAAGGACCTCATAAAAAGAAAATATTTCACTTATCGAGTAGGGTTTGTCGTCTTCGCTGGAATTGCTAAAACGTTCTGAATCAAGCAAAGAGGTAATGCTGTAAAGAAAGTTTCAGGAATGGAAATTTGATTGTTTAATCAAGAAACATAATATAAGGGAGTGATAACTGAAATAATGAGAGAGGGGATAGGGAGTGAAAAGAACAAACAGAGAGAGAATTAGAGAGAAGGAAAAAAGAGAGGGACAGAGGGACAAGAGGGAGGAGAATGAATATCAGAAATATTCAATTAAAATCTGATATATTTCTTGAAAGTTCCAGTCATGCAGACATTTGTTTGGTACAATATCTTTAACAGTCAATATATCTCCAGTAAGTAAACAACGCATCATAATAACTAGCTCTATAATCCAATGCCCATGTTCTGCGTTTTGATAGTTCACACCGCCCTAATCTCCCCACTCAAACTCATGGAATTGCCCGACAATCAGGTCCCAAACTCAACAACAAGGAGACTTCTGTTGATTGGCCATCCCGTAATTCTTCTGTCAGCACTTATCGGCACGCCGGGACTAAGTGACCCTTCACTGTTATCTGATACACAACTCTGACCACTGTCCACTCAAGTCTATCTTGTAGGGATTAGTCCAGGTAAACACCGATAGCATGTTATACCAAATTCTATAATCCGGCCACTCAATTCATTAAGACGTTCGATGCGACTTGGAATCACGAATGAGGGTTACCATTGCCCGAACTGTCCACATTACTTACAATGGGGGCCTCTGACTTCCTCTATTAGCTCTTCAATGACGGTCTTCATTCATAAACTACCTTTGATAAAGACGTTTCTTGTTTGGTCAAGTCTATGAATGACTTCTTTTTATATTGGTTAACTTGAGTAACCAACGGGATAGGCAATCGTTTAACTGGGTGACATTTTATGAGCGGATTTAATACATTATTATTTTGAGAAATGCACCCTACACACATTTCTCCCACATTCAGGTGCTAGCAAGAATACTAGTTAAAGAAACTGGAGGTATAAACATTTTGATGGACTTGGGTCTTGCCTATGATGATCGTGGATGTTCATTCACCTGTGGTTTGGGGGGGGGGGGGTGGAATGCCAAAAAAAAAATGTCACTAATATTCATCCGCGAAGGGAAATTCGACTTGATTTTTCTCCGTAAACCGAGCCTCGCTAGAAGTCCAACACGGCCAACGTAAGCAAATAGCGTAAATAACCTGGAAGCAGGAATAGGCAACGCCCTCATGAATCTCATGCTCTTAAAATGTGCGTACTTTTTCTTTCTAACATAATATAGTCACCATGGACGTTGTAGACAGTTTCACAATGCAATATTATAATAACGCTAAAAGTACATTCACCTCGGAAAAAGCTCTTTTTAAGTATTTTGTATAATATATAGCATAATGTTATAGTAATTATTATAATTCAATTTGTGTTATTTGCTTGTTTGTTTTTATTGCATTAATAGTTATGATTTACCATACACACAAAATAAGTGAACGTATTGCATGTAGGATTATAAAGACATACGCACCATTTATAGTTGATGAGTGGTTACTTTGAATGTGTGGCTCTGTGGTCTAGTGGTAAGGCACTCAGCTCGTGACCGAGAGGTCCCAGGTTCGAATCCGCCTAGTGGCGGCGCAAAGTAAAATCCTTGGGAAAGGTTTTTTACACACATTTCCTCACCCTACTCAGGTGTAATGAGTATTCGGCTATAGGCAGAGA
>JAUEKR010088138.1:0-10181 GCA_031762895.1 Corambe burchi
ATATGATAAATATTGGGAGTGATTAGAAGGGTTTGGCAAGTCTGCTGAGTGGTGCATGATTTTTGAAAATCCTAGACCATGTCTTCCTCAGGAAATTACATTGTATTTTTCCATTGTTTGTAGTTTACAGCGGGCTATGTAGTCAACTATGCATGTACCGATGTTGTTGGGGAATAAGAAAAAGGATTGCTCCATCCAAAGTTCACTACAACCGTCATGTTGAGCATTGAGGTATGGGGCGATTCCATGAAAAAAGGATCACTACTTCTGAATATCGCTACATGCATATTCCTTTTATAGGTTTTTTTTTCTTTCTCTAGTACTGAGTGCTGTTATTTTAACTTTTGGATGGAAGATGAGTCTAAATTATGTTTCAAAGATGATGATTTGTTCATCTGATTGTCAATTTTTCACACTGAAGTTTTTTATTATTTTAATTTTATTCTCCTTTCATCTTTTTCAGTGGACATTTGGTCTGTTGGTTGTATTATGGCTGAAATGTTGATTCGGAAACCTCTCTTCCCAGGCAGTGATCGTATCCTTTGTTGATGTTTTAAAGTCTTCATTTTGTCTTTTTATTCCATATTGTATTTATGATTATGTCCATATGTACATAGAAAAATAATCAAATTGATTTATAGAGCGCAAAAATCCATTCACGTTCTCAATTGGGGCTTAATTGGAGGTGAATTAAGAGGTAAAAATAGCTTAAAAATAACTAAAAAATACATATATGTATATAATAAAATTACTATATCATATCTGAAGAAAACAGATTTAGGTTTACAGTTGCTATTGGTGTTTGCTTGATTATTGAGGATTTGGTTAGGTACATATTTCTTCATTTTATTGAAATACAATCTTTGAACTAACCTACTTTTTTGTGGAATGCACATTATATGACTGATTTGCGATTGAAATTATTGTTAGTTTAGGGATATTATTCACACCATATCATCAAGCCACATTTTGTAGAATGAGCATTATTGTTGGCTTGAGTTCTTGTATATGTATGACCTTGACTCACAATACAGATATTGATCAGTTGACACGGATTCTTAAACTGGTGGGCACTCCAGACGATGATCTTATGAACCAGATCAAAAGCTCTGATGTAAGTATTATTTGTAGTTATGGGAGTTTCTCCTCCCCCCCCCCCATTTTTTTTAAACTGCGGAATATAGTCAACTATGCTTATATTGGCATTGTTGGGGAACCAGAATAAGGATTTCTATATCTGAAATTTACCATAACTATTATATTTTGCATTGTTGTATTGGAGCCGTTCCATGAAAAAAAAAAGAATTGTTGCATCTGAGAATCACATCAATTTTTTAAAAATACATTGATAGTGTTCCATGCCACTTGATTTATGATACAGTAGTGTCCGTCTAAATGCCGCCGCCTTAATGTCCGCTTTTCTCGCAGAGCCATTAATTAGAAATGGGCACTTCCTCACCGATTGGGAATTCCGGCTTAATGCCCGATCTGCCTTAATGCCGGGTTTTTCTGCTTCCTGAGCACCGGGCATTTAGACGGACACTACTGTACTAAGTAAATTAAGAATGTGTAGAAATGATCATTTGTATATATATTTTTGTATGTTGTTATTCTGTGATGTTATTGGTACATAGTGTGGAGCAGGGGAATCCATATCATTTGATTTATATTTATTGAAAATACAATATTTTGGGGTTTCGTTGGAAGAATGCCTGTAAGTTGGCATAGAGACAGCTTTCTCTTAAGTTTTGTTACCATTATAAATGAAGAATGAACATAGTGGCAGTCCTTATATAACTAGTACCACATTTTGTGGTAAGTTGATAGTAATTTGAATCATTGAAGGGAGGGGAAGGATATAAATAAATATATTTATATATTAAGGGCTGTAACGTTGCAATATATTTTTTTCTTTGCAATCATATGTAATTTAATTGCGAGTTTAGTTGGGAAGCCTTCATGGTGTGTAATTATTTGATTGCTATTTTTGTTTATTTTTCAGGCTCGTACATTTATCAAGACTTTACCTCACATGCCAAAGAAAGACTTCAGGGATGTATTTGTCAGTGCCAATCCATTGGGTATGTATGATTTGCTTATTTAAACCAAATTGAAGTATGTCCTCAATAATCAGGAAAATTCATGGGTTTGGGATATTGTTTCGGTTAATAGGATCTCTGATTGTAAAAGTAAAATTTACTTCTGCTAATTTTGATGTAAATATTAAGCGCTTATATATGATATGGGATTAAGTGCTATATACATACTATTGTGTTTATGTAGCGCTTAAACCCATATTATTATTGTTTCGTTGTTGTTGATGCTGCTGTCATCATCACACTTTACTTTTCGTTGTTTCCCAAGGACTCAATATCGAACCCACAATCTTATGGTCAAATGTCAAGTGCCTTACTGCTAGACTACATAGACTCATAATGGTAGTATTTTCTTTGTTATTGATTTTACGTTTCATTTCTTTCTTTTTCTTTTCACGTCATGATGCAATGTGCAGCTATTGATTTAATGGAAAAGATGTTGGACTTGAACACAGACACTCGCATGAGCTCCACAGAAGCGCTGGCACACGAATACTTGCAGCAGTACGCAGATCCCATGGATGAACCCACTTCACTTCCCTACGATCAATCCTTTGAAGAGATGGACCTCACTATACAAGACTGGAAGAGTAAGTTAACAAATTATTTTATTTTATTTATATTTGTGTATCATGGATTATTGTTTTTATTTGTTTCTTTGCTATTTGAGGCGAGAAGAAATATATTTGTTATTTGAAGTAAAAAATCCATAAATGCACTGGCATTTTTGTTTTACATGCAGTAAGAAAAGTATATTATGAATTCTAAGCACCGAATTCCCAAAATCCTGAAAATATTCTATTTAAGATATACTCTTGGGTACCAGGAAAAAAAAGAAGCTTATCATAAGTTTGACTTTTTGAAGTGGCCTTGTTTATTTATAAGTTTGGGGTAGGGAGACAACTTCCACCACCATCAATATAAAGTAGCCTTGGCATCACTCAATATGTCTGATGGTATTTACTTTCATGTTCTTCTGTTATGAGGGATTCATGATAACTCAGTCAGATCCTCGGCTGTACGAAGAGCAAAACTGAAAGTCTTTCAGTATCAGAATCATTTAAACCAGAACATGAGATATCTTCTCTGACATTTGGTAATAAAGACAGTATTCATTTAGCTAAGATCAATGTCAGCATTTGTCATCCATGTTATACCGGAGAAAAAAGCGGTTTAAAAAAATTAAAACAGGCAGAAAGTTTATCATAAGCACGTATTTACCTTAAACAAATTCCAATATATTTTGTTTGTGTAGTGCTTTTATTAAGATGTTGCTATCATATTTTTGTTTCCTTGTTCAGACCTGGTGTATGAAGAAATTGAGAACTTTAAGCCTGCGGAGCAGGAGGAAGCCACTACGTAACCAGGTTGACCTAGACACTTTCTGCATTTTTGTTTTCGTTTGTTTTATGTTTCTTGTTTTCTCCCCTGGATGGGGGGAAAAGGTTGGAGAGGTAGCTCCTCATCCCATCCTGCCCCAACCGCCATTGTTACCAGCAATACATCATCAAGTTGTGACAAAAGATCATCTTCCTGCTCATCTCTCCTCCTTCCGTTGTTCCACGGTAGTCGTCATTGTCACCAGTTGCAATGGATTCAAACTTGTCATCCAGTGTAAATTATTATTATTCTCATCATATTATCATCATCATCACCAACTTTGTTATCATGTTTGTTTTGTTTTTTAAATTAAAAATGAATGCAGTGGAACCTCATTAATTGGCACACCTCTGTGGATTAGGAAACAATCCCTATTATACTGGTTTCCCAATAAGTGAGTGTAAATATATTGTTTTATATAGCAATTGGTTGCCTATGTTTTCGTGTCAATGGCTGGGTTTCCCAATTATTGAGGATCCCAATTACAGAGGTTATACTGTATAAACATTGGGTTGGAGGGTAAATGTTAGTTAGTGTTTGTTTATAGCTATATATATTATGAATATGTTGAGTGGAAGGAGATAAAAAAACAACAACTAACAATACACACACATACAATACATTCAAACAACTCACAGCTCTGTTTTAAACTTGTGACACACATTTTTTATGACTAAGAGTAGATTACCTGCTATAGGAAGGGTTTTCCTGCAAAGTATGATCCATCCATATTTACCCTTTGTGAGAAAATTTATATATTCTTTGGCTGATGAAATACAATAATTTTTAAATAAACAACACAGCAATGTTTGAGAGTCATGTAGCTACTAGATAGTAAATTGCATTTTGCGCGCATTGTTTGACTTTCCATACTAAATTTGAATACTAAACTTAAATGAAAAAAAAAACAACATTCAAAATGAAGAGTTAAAACATTGGTATTCAGGAAAAAGCTACTAGAAAAATCTGCTGTTGTTTCAGTCATGCACTGGCATTTTTTGTTGTTTTGTTTTAACTTTAATTAAAGATGCGATTATCGCATGCACTGTATATTAACCAATTTATCTACTTTTGTAAGCAAGATGATACGAATTTCTGACGATATGTTTATGCTTTTTGTTTGTTTTTATATTGCGGAAATCTTGAAATACTTAAATAATATCAATTGTGATAAAAAAATTGTAGTAATATATATGTGTGGGAATAAGTATATGAGTTTATTTTCATATTGAAATAAATGATGGGAGAGTTTTTAAGTTTTAATTAAATTTATAAATATTCATTGAAATGCCTTTTTTTAATATATATTTTTACTAAGTTTGGTTAGTCCTGTAATTTATTGTTTAGGTATGTCATATGCAAGGTGTGTTATATAACTACAGCATACAGGCCTTTTATCATTCAAATATAATACAACTCATTACTATCTTTCTATCCCTCTCCTCTGCCCCACCCCGTCTCTGTCACCCTTTCTCTTCTTCAATTTAATTTACATAAATCAATTTTCAGGATTTTTCATTCAATTGTTGGTTTTATGTGCCCCATTGCTGTCCATTGTATTTATGTATTTTGTCATTACCAACCATCATGCTTTCTTTCAGAAATACATTATAAAAATGGATACGATGCGTTTGCCTTTGTACGTAGTAGTACTAAATGATGATATTCTTAATGTCTAATTTGACTTGTTCATGCTTAAATTAATTCCATGTTCTATTATAGCTTTTTTATGATAACATTATAGTTTATGTATTATATTTACATCATTTTTCATTTTTGTTATGAGTATATAAATTTGGTGTTTGGATATTTATATTATATGTATGTTATTTTTAACCTTCTTTTATCTTAAGTTTTAAAGGAATTTTCCTATTGATTATAATGAAGCAATATTGTTTTTTTTCTTTTTCAAATACTGAGACTGCTCCATTGATTTGCATAATTTTTGTTTGCTCGCCAACCCCCATCATAACTCAGTAATTGTTAATTCGTTAGGTAGTTAAAACTAGAGAAAATAAATGTTATGACGCATAATGTATTTTTGCGTTGTTTAAAAACAAATTAGTCTTCCTCCAAGTTTTATAGACGTAAATGTTTTATATAAAGTCAACTTCAATTGTAGTGATATTCGGATGTAGTGATTCTTTTTTCATGTAATAGCCTCTATTCATCAATGCAAAATACAGCAGCTGCAGCAAACTATTGATGTAGCGATCCTTTTCCATGCTCCCCAACGGCATCACTACAAGTGTAATTGACTGTATATATTTGTTTATGTACCTGTCTTAGTTGTAGAACATGTTCTGACATCTTAGGCATTTTTTTGTTACTCTGTCGGAATGACGAATAGACCTAAGCAATCAATTAATGCTATCAAAAATGAAACAAATATGTATTTGTATATTTAGTTTCCATTTCATTTAATTATTTTCAATGAAGTTATATCTATGTTATTATTGATTTAAATACTTTGCATATTTTTGGTTCTAGAGTCGACTAATCAATCAAGTATTTCATCTTGTCATAATGAGCATGGGTTGATTTTCAATGTTGCCATGTCGTTGAATTATTGAATCCGATGAATTAATGTTTCAAGGTAATATTTCGATCCTTTGATCTCGTAATTGTATTAACTACATTAATATATATTTATGCTTTTATTTTGAATGATTAGAGATGCACATTTCTGTTGATATTTATTCTAGCTGCACAATTTTATTATTATCTTTTTTTTCCTTTTCATTCTTTTGTTAAGACATCATACTTATGTTGATGTTGAATTGACTATACGATTGTGTGGCGGCACAGACAAATCAATTACAATTGTCAAATTTAAGATACCTTATCTTGGTTTTATAAATTGTTTTGAGTTATTTGCTTTTACTTTTTAATGCCATTGATGACCAATTTTTATTAGATGAGTTATGACAATGCTAATGTAAGTCCATTGACAAAGCTCTTTTGTAAAATTGAATGTAATCAACAGTTGTTACAGTGTAGCGTAGATTCTCTAAAAAAAAATATAGAATTTATTATTAAGTTTGGTTGATTTTACGCGAGACTTTTTTGTGTCTCTGATAGAAATGATAGATAATACATTTAGAATGTCTTCAAATGTTTTAATTTTCTAACTTTAAATGACTATGATTTAATCATTTAATAACTGATTTCCTTTTTTTTTACCATTGCACTTAACATATGTAGTTGGCAATGTGTCATTTGATATGTGGAAAATCATATATCCTATATCTGCATGTGTGTATGTTTAGTCTTTCTTATATGTTGAGAGTGTTCCATGTCTCTTCATAATATGTGATGCTGATGCTAAGTCAGTTAGGAATTTTTTTAAATTGTCCGTCTGTCTCTTTATAAATCAACGACATGCCACTAGTGTAATGTAATCCAAAATGACTAATGTTGTCAAAAACATGGTACTTTTTTTCAAAATGGCATTATATCTCTGATTTATACCATAACTTTTAAAAGAAATGATAGGACATCATATTTCTTATTTAGGGCATATTGTTAATGTTATCACTGAAATGGCTTTTTATTTTAATTAATGTGCTACTATACAGTGGTGTGTGTTGTTCATGTGATAAAGAAGAGCTTCATTTGGATAGAAAGTCATGTATTAACAATATACTTCCACGATGGTGTGCTAAAATTCTTTAAAATAATAGTTGTTGCTTGATTTCTTCTTGTCACTTGCTGATTAATTGTTGATTAAAAATCAACCAAATGAATATTACTTTACTTAGTTTTATTATTTATAAATATAATGTATTTATGTAATTATAAAATTCTGATGGAATTGTGTGTTAAGCACTTTATGATGAATGGTGCTATATCTAAATAGGGAATGACAGTTTAATTAAAACATTTAGGTAACGGAACAAACGGTCTTTACATTTTATTGTTTAAGATTATTGTTTGATTTAGTAAGATTAAAAGGTTTAATTGATGATTCGAATCCTTGTTCAGTTGATTGTTAAGGATTAAAGCAACATAATATCCTGAAAATGGATAAAAAAAATTCTGATCTTGTTTGAATTGTCTCCAAGATCCTGTATAATGGCATGTCATTGAAAATATAATCTCTCTACACAGTTTAATTAGTTAGCTGTCTGCTATTTCATCATTTATTGCAAGTTGTAAGACAATTAAACAGTTGTTTTTTGCAAAGAAAAAATGTGATTGAAATGATTTCCTTTTGAGAGTTGCGTTACAAAAAAATCTTTTGTATATTTTTGTTTTATTTTTAGTCTTTGTTTTACTTCTAATTTCTCTTTAAAAACATTGCTTTCTGTAAACTCTATCATTGTTTCTCCCATCTTCTTAAGAATGTTACATTTTACTATTTATGCATTAATATATACATATTTTTTAACATTTGATTTATCTTTGATGTTTATGTTATCATATGATTACTTTCATTATGTTCATTGGAATTGTTTTTGAATTATGATACATGCATATATACATATAAAAATATATTTCTTGTTCCTTTTCCTTTGGCAAAAATATAATATAAACATATATAAGGAAGTGGGAAGTCTTTTAAGTATTGTACCTACTTTTTTATTTTTATTTTTATTTTACAATATTATTTATTAAAAATGAAGGAAAAAGCAATGAAAAAGGTTTCAGTTTTATATACCTGGTAAATTGGTATAGTCCTGCACATATTCCTCCTGAGATATTTAGGATACGCAATCAGTGAAATAAATCATAGCATTGTAAGAATTAGGCATAGACTTTAGTTTTGAGGTTAATGATGAGGGATATATGCAAGACTGTATTATAACTTATTGTTCTTATGGATGAAATGTGACAAATATATTATAGACTTGAGACTTGAGTTGAGTGAAGTGATAAGTAGCTTCTTGCATTACATAATCTTTATTTCTCACTTTGCAAATAGCTTACTTAATAGAACTAGAAACTCAGTTGTTTATCAATGTTGCTGTAAATTGCTAGAATGGAGTGATACTTTTTGCTACTTATTTTTTCTTTTAAAAATTAGACATGCTCAACTAACCACGAAAAGCCCTTTCATTTTGTGTCTTTTTGTTTCCCTTTTTGCTAAAATTATAATAATCAAGACACAGTACCAATATTGATTGGAACCACAAGTGTATAAATATTACTATTTTATATCTTCAGAAAGCAAAATCTGTATGGTTAACGGATAGCATACTGAGCCTGCTCTTTGTAATTTCAAACCACTAGTGAATTTCAAGTTTTTCATCCGTATCCAAGCACACTAAATTTAAGATCATACCTACTCTAGGATCAGAAGTGTGAAATTGTTTAAGAAATTGAAATAGTTATTCCAACATGGTTTAAAATCAGTGTTGTTTGCTTTAGATTACCACTAGATCTCTCAGCCTCTCTATTGTCATATTGCTATGTATTGACAAATGTGTTGACTATAAGCTTGCTTGTAATATTTTGTATGATATGCAATAAAACTTATTTTTGATATTTTTATGTCATGTGATTTTAAAATCTGTATATTAGATTATAACCAGATTGTTTTCTTCTTTTACTTTTATATTTCTTTGTAGCCTTAATGGATCGATTTGAATATAATGTATAGGCTGATTTTGCATTGCATCCTTGTTAGATAATGTCTCATTTGATGATGATAGTGACATGACTTCTCTACGTTGGAGTTTAAAAAGTTGATGCCTTTGGAAACAGACACTCACATGCATTGGCTCTTTGTTGATTTATTTGTTTATGTTGAATATACATTAAAACAACTAGTTTCTGACAAAGTGTGTTGACGCTTTTAGCATTGAACAAATGGTGCTAGGTGTCAACTACTATGGCAGTACTATTGTTTGTACAATATGTCAACATATTTTAAGAATAGGTTTTCTAATTTATTTTTGTTGATACATTTTTACTTCGAAATGTGTACATGAATTGATTAAATTGCATAAATAAAATATGAAAATATATTATCCATACACAATTTATATATATAGCTCTTTACTACTATATTCCTTGTGTATCAAATCTTATTTCTTAATAAAAAAACAATGAAGTCAAAAACTTTGATTAAATATAAACTCTTTTATCAAAACTGCTTTTTTTGGTTATTATTTCTATGGCCAATTTGCTTTGATTGTTTTAATCCTTTATTTCTAGCCCTATAGGATTTTGCAATTACACATTTTACTGTTAACAGCAATTTTACGTGAATTTCACTGTGTACTGCGACTTTTGGGGATTTTTTACTGTGAATTCCCGGGGGTGGGGGGTGTCAATTATATAATATTAATACATTGCTATTTCCCCATAGTGAAATATTCGAATGTCATCTTTCTGTAGCTCTGAAGGTGATTAAAAAAAGAAATACAATTACAATGGAAGCTCTCGGTAACGAGATGGCCTGGGATAATAGAATTTTATGTTGTCATTTGGAGATTCCTCATTAATGATATATAGTTAAAAACAAATTTGGTACTACAGAAAAATGTTGTTATTCAGTGTTTTTTTTCTTATATTTAAAGTTGTGTCTTTTTGGAAGCTTTACTGTACAATCGAGTTCACTTGTAGTTATAGCTTTTTTTCATAGAAATAGAATGGTCACTTTACGATACATAAGACATAATACGAAATACGACAGTTGTATCAAACTATGAAAGTAGCGGTCCTTTTTCTACCCCTCCCGATACAATACTATAAGATAAA
>JAUEKR010088249.1:0-10179 GCA_031762895.1 Corambe burchi
TCAATTGATCATTTAAAATTATTGGTTGCAAAGTGATACATTTCTATGCATTAAGTATATATTTACTAATATAATATTATGGTGCCACCAACTTAGAAATATTTTTTCCCACTCTCGATTTACGTTGAGAAAATTAGAAACCTGTATTGCTAGCGTCATATCATTGGAATATGCTCTAAGTAAAATAATTAGACCTCTATTAAGCTAAATTCAAGTTCTTCTTCATTCAAATATTATTTTGTTCTTCAAATGGCAATTATTGACTGGGAAAACTAAAAAATGCTAATTTGCGTATACATCATTGATTCAATTTGGAACTTCGAGCATACCAATATATTTTAATGTAAAAGGACAACTTATTAATTTATTTTCATTTATATTACAATCGTTACAATAATAGCATTGTATCTCTTTTATGTTTCAATGGATACACTTTTAAGCTGTATACCATCGATAAAACAATGTAACGCTGCATACTTTTGCAAATTGATCCAAGATCGCTGGGAAATACCTGTCGGAATCCTTTTAAGTGAAGTGGCTATGCAGCCATAGACATAATAGACTAGCTAGCATACCTATCATGTATAAAGTGGAATTAGCGTGAATTCTAAGGTGTCGTACGTCCATTACTTCGTCACCTTTCTGCATATAATTATAATATTTAGACTCGGCGTTGCGGTTAACTGTATTACATAATAGTACTTGTTACCAAGAGGGACGAAAAAGAAAAGAAGTGGGAGATATAAACATAGAGAAAAAGAACACAAGAGTGATAGTAATTATATATAATAATAAACATTTCTATACATTTAGCGAGAGAAAGAAAGAAGAGTGAGGAGAATTGAAGGTGAGAAGAGAGAGAGAGAGCGAGAGAGAGAGAGAGAGAGAAAGAGAGAACGAGAAAAAGAGAAAGAGAAGAGTTTCATTTTCATTCATTCGGATCTATTATTTAGGTGAAGAGGATAAATGATGCTAGTTCTCTGTATGCTTTTTGGTTGCTTGTTTGTTTGTTGTTGTTTTTGTGGGGGGGGGGTATTTTTAAGGACAGTTTGTGGTTTTGTTTTTGTTTTCTTGCTTGCATTGTTTTATTTAGTAATGTTGGCTTATTTTATTGTTTTGTGGAGGCAGGGGGGGGGGGCTGTGGAGGGGTTGTACTGGGAGGGGAGAATAAAATAGGTAATATGTATAATATATTATATAACTACCTAAATTATCGCATAGTTATTATGCTATCACCCACTTTCGCAAAGGCTATGTGAACATCATTTATCTAGTACCGCATCAAAAAGAATCATTCATTTAAGGTGAAGTATAATAATACATGATACAGGAATATATAATTACATTTATAGTCATACTTACATTAGATACAATCATACTTTTTAGGGGAGCAGTATATTAATACCGGTATATATAATAATATATAATCACATATTATTCGTATAATTACACGTATAATATAAGAAACAATCCCACTCCCATCCTTAACACGCATGGTTGGTTTCCATTAGAAATAAGTCACTAATAAAATAGGAGTATAGCAGAGCATATCAGCTCTTTGATAATTCAGTATCCTATAATTTATAGTATGGTATAGTATAAGTACAGGACTGCCAACCTCTAAAACTAAAAAGGCCACGTCCAAGTCCCCAAATATATATAAGGTTTTATGGTTAATGATCAAGGATGTAACCACAGAACTGGAGCATAGTGATCCCACGACACGACAAGAAACAGTAAAAGCTGCAGTTGCCTTGCATATTGATACAAAAATATTACTAATATAGTGAATAATCTTTTCTCAAAATATACTAGTACTAGAAAAGATATTTACCATGTTACATTGAAACTAAAATCAAAGCAAAAACAAAATAAAAAGCGGAGGGATATTAATTAATATTACACACTATATTATATAATTATGAAAATCAGTACACATTGATTTATGTTATTTGTCCACCATTCCCAAAAACTAAGGGTTTGCACGAATTTTTTTTTCAGGATTTCAGGAATTTGGGCCTTAGATTTAATGATATCCCTAAAATTTCAGGGTAGCTCGGCAGTCAGTCGTACTTTAAGTATAAATGCATGCATTAAAATAAAGCATGTTGTTTTTCCTCTTAGTCTTAGTGATGGGACAATCATAACACGTGCTTAGAATCACAAAAATATTTTTTTTAACATGACATTGTTTTAGAAAGCACTAAATAAAAAGTGAGTATAAAGAGTCCAAATAAAGCGAATTCAATAAGAGAGCATAAGGACTAATACCTTTGGGTTATATCTAATCGCCTCCTTACAGGCCATGGCAGGACTAATGCAAACATGAAGCGATGGAAGCTGCAAGAGAATGATATCTGCATTAGATGCCACGCAGCTACAGAGACCACAGACCACATTGTGCTGCAGTGCCCCATAACCAAATTTCCTGACGGTTATAAAACAGTCCTCGAAGTCAATGATGTCTTCTAAAACTGGGCAAATGCCCACAGAGAGGAAGTGTAGCCATACGACAGTACTACTATGACTAATACAAATACAGTATAATCTATGCCATTTTTATAATGTAAACATTATAATAGTATGCATATATCACACCACGAAGGTCGATTGGCCCTTCTTTCTTCATCTGAATTTAGTTCAGTCTACTGACTCTCAATTAAACTTATATTAGAGTATCATTACTATTGACTTGGTAGGATTTTCTTTTTTTTTCCAAAATTTGCCTTGGTGGCAGCTTTTTAGCAGCATGGTCAAAGTGATTTTAAACTAGCATCATATTTTCAACAAGCTTAGATGCATACAAAGGACCTCTTCGGTCAGAGGAGACTAGATGTGAGATTTTACCTCTATGAAAGGACAGAGGTGTGCAAAACGCGGAACAACTCAAATAGCTACTTTCACCAAATTATACCTATACTCTCTATGTATTCATTATACACATACAACACATCGTACAGACACAAGGCACTGAGGATTAGGTCATGTTTTGTACCTAGATAATTGATAACCTAGGCGTCTTTTCACGCTGACACCTAAACAATGATGTCATCCGCTCTGTGACACGAGAAATTCCACGCAAAATTACATTCAGTGGCTAGTCTAGAGATTATAATGTCATTACATTATAGATTATGTACTAGGTCTAGATATAATGTCTTATAATATGGACAACAATTAGCTCATTTCCGTCCAAACAATTATCCGCATACACCATAACGAACATTCAGCAGTTGCAGCTATTACAGTAGAATAGTAGCTGAAGTAGTAAACTCTAGTAATAAATCTTAGTAGAAGTAGAAATATGAGTAGTGGAAGTAGCAGGAGGAGCAGTAGAAGCTATAGGAGGAAGAATCGCAGGGGAGTAGTAGTAGTGATAGCAGGAGGAGTAGTAGTAGTAGTAGTAGCAGTAATAGTACTAGTAGTAGCAGAAGCAATAGTAGTAGTAGTAGTAGTAGTAGTAGTAGTAGTAGTAGTAGTAGTAGTAGTAGCAGTAGTATTAGGAGTAGTATTGCCAGTAGTAGCAGTTGTAATAATATAAGCAAGAAATATATGAGCATCAATAGTATACAACTTAATCTACACCAAAACATATATAGAATAAGAGTCATCATACACCTACACAAAATATAGTACAATGGAACCTCCCTAATTGATACGCCTCGGTGGATTAGAAAATATTCATAACCCAAATTTCCCAATAAGGGAGGCTAAATGAGGTTGAATATAATATGTTTTATAGCCTACCATTTGGTTGTCTAGTATTTCGTCACAATTTACCTGGTTTCTCTATTTCTGAGGTTCCCAAATACAGATGGTTCACTGTATATCATGAATTAACACTACTGCTTACTCCTATTCGGCCATCACTCAGGCGTATCACTATCGTTATCACTAGAACATAAATATATTATTATTATTATACACACATACACACCTGCATACACACACACACACATAGTCTAGACTCATTTTGCGATTAGGATCAACACTGGTACTGTAGGTAAAATGGATGACACTTTTATCATACATAATACACACTACTCTGCAATTGAGACCCTCGGGAATCAGAAGATAAAAACCCTTCAAATTTGGCACACAATCCTAGACAACCAATTGCAGTACTATAAAAAAACAGTATCTTTTAAACTCATTAATATGGCCATCTGAGTTATCCACCTTCTAGGCGTCCCAATGTTACAGGGCATAATACAAGGTGTATACCATAAAGTTTAATGCATTACAATAAATCATATCAATATACTACACAGTGGGATGTTAAGTTGAACATTTGCATACAATGTAGAAGCAAAAGAAAAAAGAACAATGAAAAAGAAGATTAGCATTATGAAGATGAAGATGATTAATATAATTCAATATATATATAATTTTATTCAGCGCCTAGAGTTTGGTCATAGAGCGAGATATTAAGCGTTTTATTAGTGTCCATAATATTATAAATAAACATAGAATTCATGTTGTTATTGTTCTAACCCCACTTGGGTAGTTACCCTTCAGTCTAAATAAATATAGAATTCCTATTATAGAAGTGCTCTTCCATCTATTCTCGTAAATGCCGAAAGCTCTCTATAAAGGGACCCCTTAATAGACTTGATTATTCTTACACAATCTCAACTCCTCATGGAGTATACAAAAGAGCTTCCTAAAAGATATGTCATTCTAGCACTCTGACAATATTTTCGATGACATAGTCATAGTAAGTACTCATTGCACCTTAGTGAGGTCAAGAAATATGACTAAAAAAAAATATCCAAAGGATTCAACTTTGTAAAGTTGTTCAGCAGATTCGAACCTGCAACCTCTAGATCACATGTTGATGCTTTACCATAAGTGCACAGAACAACACAGAATAAATGGTGTAAAAACACTGAACATATAGTTACGTGCATCTGAATTCATTATTGGATTGTTTGATTCAAATGCAGACATTATGTCACTGCACCCCCATAGATCCAATAAAGAAATAATAAAATAATATTTAATTGGATGGATATATACCATGGAATCGCAACACCGGGCCTTGGTATGAGGATGTGTTTCTTCTTGTTTCAACCACCTCGGTAAATCAATTTTATATATAATATATGTGCATGAGTATATTTTTCATATTATTGTTAGAAATGCATCTTCGTTAAAATGTATCCATTTAGTTGAGTTTTTTTTACATATTTTTTTTTACTTGCTTTTTTTTTTTGTTACGTTAGTCTGATATGTGTGTGTATGTGTGTGTATGTGTGTGGGTGTGTGTGTATGTATGTGGGGAAGGGGTGATGTTAGCAGCTCGCTCTTTATCATACCAAGGCATATTAACGTGTATAAATTTTAATCGAGTACCTCCAAAATGTTCGCCTATACCCAAGAAGACAAAGAATATATATGTGTGTGTAGTAAGTAAACTTAGTTCTTCTTAGGTCCATAAGGCCGGTGCTTATCCCCGGCTTCAATGGTGCAAGCGAACGAAAATCAATGATCCCCCTGGATAGGATGCCAGTTCATCGTAGATTACTTCCCCAGTCATGTTAACCGGTACTCACTTTAACACCTGAGTCGAGTGAGGAATGTGTGTAAAGTGTCTTTCCCAAGGACACCTCGTCGCAAAGCATCAACTGCGGTTCGAACCCACGACCTCATGATCATAAGTCCAGTCCCTTAGCCACTGCCCCACACTATATGTGTGTACCTAATATTAAATGAAAAAGATAAAAATAAGGAGTAGGATGACTCGAAAAAGAAAAGGAAGAATAATAAGGAGACAATAAGAAGAGAATGAGATAATAAAGAAAAAGAAGAAATAAAAAAGAGAAAGTGATTGCCAATCTATAGCACTCAGAAAAAACAAAACAACAACTTAAGATACAGCAATTTGGATATAAAAAAGTAAAAGTAATTGAAATAATAGGGGTCTTCTAACCAAAAAAAGGATCGCTACATCCGAAAATCGATGGTAAATATATTCATTGTGACGGAACTTGAATTAAAGAGCAAATAGAGAGATTTGATTTAAAAACTCACAATAGATATCCATTCTTTCCTTGCATGATGAAGTGGCTACGTCCACTGGCGTAAGTCCATCGTGATTCTTTACATCTATCGAAGCCCCAGCAGTAAGAAGGACGGTGACGCATGCAGAATTATCCTCTTGAGCTGCATAGTGAAGTGGAGTATTGCCATGCAGTCCGTCCACTTGGTTTACATTCCCTGGGAGAGAATTTAAAAATCAAGAATGTAAATAAAGTAATTTTAAAAAACTATCATGCAAGCATAGATCATCTTTAGAAAACATAAAAATGGCTGCTAACCTCTCAAAGCAAAAATCAAGGATCCATGCCCTCAAAATTGGGAATTTTGCATATATAAAGATTAAGGGTATAACAACAGTAGGCCTAATGGAAAATGATGATGAGTCAGATGAAAAGTAACAAGGAATTAGCAGCATTTTCCTTCAAAATGATAAAAAATAAATTCAGCCTTTTCATGAAAAAAAGGATCGCTATCTAACTATCTAATACAACAAAGTTAGTTACAAGTGGAGTCAACCGTATAGAGCAGGTCTACTTTATACTAATGTTTAGTTCTTAGTCTGTAGAAGTTTAGAGCCTTTAGAGTCTAACTGTACTGTACGAGATAGACTAACTTTAAAAAATAAAATAGAGGCATACCATTGAATAGAATAAGGTGCTTGAGGATATCTCGCTCTCCATTCAAAGCAGCTTCATGAACTGGGCTCCATTTGTAATCGCCAAGTTGATTTGGATCATATCCTTCTCTCAATGCTTCTAACACTTTGTCTTCATTCCCATACCTTACAGCAGAGTGAAGTTTCGTTTCCATTTTCAATCTCAAACCAATCCCTACCCCGGTCAAGAACGAATTTGTTCAATGATTTATCACCCATCAAAAGATAAGTCTCCAAATGGGAAGACAATCACAAAACGTTATCACATCATGTTGTCGAATTACAGCCTTTGAGAATAATAAGTCTCTAAATTAATGCATTGGATGTCTATTAGATAGAGACTTTAGTTCCGTTAATTAACACTGGTTGATCTTCCGTGTAAAATCGCTAAGGTTGCCACAGACGCCATGTCGGAAGACCGGAAGCAAACATCATGATCAAAATAATAGGGGCGATAATCATTGCAATTCAAATGATAGAATGAATGTCTTCAAAAGTTATCTCCGTTTCATTATAATACTTGAAATAATTATATCATAATTATTATGTTAATGTGATACTGTTATAGACGGTCTAGTCAACATTTATTTATTTATTATTCATTCATACATTTATTTGTTTATTTATTTAGTTAGATAGTTAATTAGTTATATTTACATTCATTTATCTAATTTTATGCATTTGTTTATTTATTTATACTTTGGTTTTATGTTTACTCCTTGTCCACATTTTTCTTTAAGTTGTGTGTTTACAATGAGACTGGTTATCTAATTAAAATTTATTTAAAAACCTCAACGATAAACACACTACTCTTTTCTATTGGTCGTGGCAATTTGCCTTCTGTTTAAACATATGATAACAATTTACAACGTATGCGTATTTATTGTCCTGTCATAAGATTTCTTTTTCTTTTTCATTGCGTTCGACTAGACTAGATGGAACAGTTCGCATCTCTTATAAGGACTGAAGATGTCTGGAAATCCATCAGTGATCCATACATCTTCTGCATTAAGCTGGTTATAATATAGGGCAAGTAATTAATTCTGAAGTGGTCATCAAGATGGCATATTTTGCATGATAATTATGTTATGCTCTGGTGTCAGGGACTGATCGGAGTTACAAGGACACTCACCAAATTTGATGTAGGTAGAGGTGATGGTTTAGTCGATTGTGGACTGTGCGACGGCCTGAAAATGATGACTTTATCAAACCTTGAAATTTTGTGGTATGAGTCTGTTGATGAGTATTGATATTAATACGGAATACTACCACTAATCTAATCGTTGTTTATTGTAGCGGTAGTTTATCTATATAACACACTATTATTACTATAGTAACTGATATCGACTGGTCGCGGTAGAAAAAACGAGAGCAAACAACAAAATCAAAGTTTTCACCAGCGCCCTGAATGAACATTATATTGAAATACCAACAAATCACATCACCATGAAAAACTCCAAAACAAGAAACGCAACAAACAAACAAACAAACCATATTTCTGTATCAACATCAAGAACATGCATGCTGGGGTGTTGTTGTTTTTTTTGTTTTTTGTTTTGTTTTTTTGTTTTTCTTTTGTTTTTTCATTTTACCATCCACAATTAAGCCTATAAACCTATCCGCTTTTATTTGCTCAAGACAAAGACTTGAATTATAATAGATAGGGTTGTCCCGAAATCGCGGTCTTCTTTTTTTTTTCAATTTTACCAACTGATTCAATTGTGCTTGAGTATTACTTTTGAATAGGTAAGAATAATTCAAATGTTGCCTGGATGTGCGGCTTTTAGCAGCCAACTCTTTGCGATTCAAAACCTCCAAGAGATTTCTAACATGCTTAGATGTAAACATGGGACCTCCTAGTTTTTCGTCCGTATCCAAGCAGACAAGATGTCAGATCCTACCTACCCTAGGATCATGGTGTGAAATACGCTGAGCATATAGTTGCATTCACCCTGATCCGAACCCAGATCGTTAAATTCAGAAGCAGACATCATTATCACTGTACCACTAACCCTGAGCGGTGGTTGATATGACTGAAAATAAGGCATACAATGGCATCATTTTACTCTCAACATATTATATTAAAAAGCCTATGCTGTACAGGTAGCGTATGGGATATCAGATTGAAAAAAAAAAAGTTTGAAATCTAGTAGATCAGTTGGTATAGGTTTAGCTGCACTGCTGTCTTGGCATGGTGAATGGACGCTACATGCAATAAATAGATATATTAAGTCCCGATGTTTGTGAAACTAGGCACATATTATTTTTGGCACATTTTGCGCTTGTTTATTTAATGTGACAATTTTTGTCTCAAATGAGAAATAAAATTGTGTATTCGTTGGTATATACCGGCGTCATTTACTGGTTGCTTATTAAACTTACTATATAGTTAGATAATTTGACTGATCTTATTTTCAGGAATACACTTAATTGTAAATGCATTCATTACATTACATCATTTATAGAGGACAAATAGCTAAATAGTAGGATATATAAAATTATTGCATCGCATTAATAGCTTTAAAAAAAAAGCCGTGCCGATGCTTATATAGTACTTGCGTATGAAGAAAATGGAAATTAAAATAAAAAAAAAGGCTCCAGGGGGATTCGAACCCTCGACCTTCTGCTTACTAGGCAGACGCTCTAACCAACTGAGCTATAGAGCCAACTGTTAGCAGACCTAAAAGATATATTATATTGCATGTTCAATACCGTATCGTTATTTCATTGATATTGTTTGTATTATCGATATCTTCATTATATGATGATAAAATATTAGTGTCTAGTTATATTTCGGGTATATTTCAATTATATTTGTAAATCATTAGTGATAATAAGATTCTAGCTTTAATCATCCTTTTATTGACTATTGAAGCATTAATAAGGATAATTTGAAGTAAATGAATGTTTTTTTTTGTATCAAAATATCAAGATTATTTTTCTCAATCGATACTGTAAGTACATTTTATATCAGTGATGTTACAGCGGCAACTACTTTACTTATCATAATTCAGAATTTAGAAATCGGCGTTTATTTGCTGTTATTGCTGTTATTCTGTTTCATTTTCGTTGTCTTCTTGACGTTTGGTCTTTTATTTTTTGTATCTGAACCTTCTCGTGGATGATACCTCCCTAGATCTAGTCTAGATCTACTGTGGATTGTGTTAGGTTATGTTATAAATCTCAAGAATGCCGAAGTAAGTGTTACCTATCTTTTTTTTAATAAAGGCAAAGTAAAAGGCTGGCAAAAGGGCCCTTTCACTTTCACTTTCACCTCTCTTTCTCTTTCTCTTTCTCAACTTTCTCTTTTCTCTTCTCTTCTCATCTCCCTTCCCTTCCCCTCTCTCTTCTCTTCGCTTTCCTTAGCCCTTGCCTTCTCTCGTTCTCTCTATTCCTCTTTCATTCTCTTTCTAATCTGTTTCTCTTTCCTTCTCTTTTCACCTCTTTCTCTCTCTCTCTCTTCCCCTCTCTATAGTATAGTA
>JAUEKR010088470.1:0-10172 GCA_031762895.1 Corambe burchi
CTCTCTCTCTCTCTCTCTCTCTCTCTCTCTCTCTCTCTCTCTCTCTCTCTATCTATCTATCTATCTATCTATCTTTCCATATCTCTCTCTTTCTGATTAATGACCTGCAATTAATCATGTCATATAGACATTTGGAAACCACTACCATGACATGCACTGACATACTATATTACCATTTCCTACGGCCTATGTAAAGAACTTACTTTTCAACATCTCCTATCATCAATGCGCTTCTTGCAATAGTACGTAGTAAGGTGGTAAAGAGTATTGTGTCAGAAGAGAATGATCGATGTTCGATTCCCACCGGTGCACACATCATGGAAGCATTTCTTTTTCTTGTATATTCATCTCCTATCTCTCACATCATATTATATAATAATATATAACATCAGTTATGAATACCACACTTAAAAGTCATATTTTATTCAGATAATATGTAAAATAATGTATTACTTTTATAGTTTAACAAATTATTTTACTTATTACTATCTCTTTACTCTCTCTCTCTCTCTTTCTCTCTTTTTATCTCTCACTCTTTCACTCTCACTCTCTTTTTCTCTTTCCATTTATCTCACTCTCTTTCTTTCTTTCTCTCTCTTTATCTATCTCTCTCCCCTCTCTCTCTCTCTCTCTCTCTCTCTCTCTCTCTCTCTCTCTCTTGTTTCTTTCCTTTCTTTTTTGTATATCTTACCAGCTTTCTCTTTAATGCACCTCCGAACAATAAATAGCATGCAATTATCATTCTCCTACCATGCGAGTACAGTTTTTATCATGGAAGAGTTATTGCCCATTTATCAAGGGAGACTACTGGGTAATAAATGACGCCAAATTATACTAGGTGTAACAAGACTTAGGTTGTAGATTTGCAAGACTTAAATGCCGAACTATCGCTAAAGGAAAGATAATTTATATCATAGGATGACCACACACCGTACTATAGAATAATTTCTCTATAATAATATGCCCAGCCACCTCCTCTCTCTCTCTCCTCTCTTCTCTCTCTGTCTCTCTCTCTCCCTACCTCCCTAACTCCCTGTATTTCTATATATCTATCTATCTAGCTATATATCTATCTCTGTCCTCACCCTCTTTCGTTTTCTCTCCCTTCTCTTTCTCCACACCACCTTATCTATATCTATAGCTACATGTCAATAGATATGTCCATCTATCAATCTACCTCATTTCTCTCACCACACCCTCTCTCTCTCGCTCTTTCTTCCTCTCTCTCTCGCTCTTTCTTCCTCTCTCTCTATCTGTCTTTCTATCTATCTATCTTTCTCTCTCTTAACTCTCTCTTTCATACACATTTTTTTCTTTCATACGTTCTTCAATAGCATGGAAGAGTTATTGCCCATTTATCAAGGGAGACTACTGGGTAATAAATGATACCAAATTAGTATTAGATGCAATAATACTTTGTCAGTGGTTTAGCCTGCATGCTGTAAATGATAGTATATCGTAGAGGGGATAGATAATTCATAACTTCTTAGTATGTACTTAATTCTTCTCTCCTCCATTCTCTGTTTTCTATCTCACTCACCATCTCTCACTTTGTTATCTTTCTCTTTCTCTCTATCTTCCTCTCTATTTTTTCTCTCTCTCTTTCTTTCTTTCTTTTTTTATTTCTCTCTATCTCTCTCCCTCTCTTTTTCTCTCTTTCACCCTCTCTCTTTCTCTCTCTTTCTTTCTCTCTCTATCACTCTCTCTTTCTCTCTCCACCCCCTCTCTCTCTCTGTGTCTCTCTCTTCATCACCTTTACTCTCATCTTTTGTCTTCTACCTTCCTTTTTTCTTTCGTTTTAATTACATGTGTTCATTTCTTTTGTCTTTTTCATTCTCCTCTCCTATCTTTCTGTCTGTTCAACCAATTTCATTTTCATGCCTGTGGCTTTGTGATCACCCTTTCTGTCCACCGATAGAATTCAATTCAGCAATAATTTATGTGTAAAGTAGTATCAATAACCAAAAAATGTGGATATTGGTGAAAATCCCCGAGTACCCACACTTTCCCCACTAAAGCCCTCTTTATATTATCCTAAATCCTTAAAGCAACGTAATGCCCATACGCATCACAATCACCCATTTCAATCAACACTTGAATCCTTAGCCTTAGTGCAGTGGGAATTGTTCCAGTTCATTTCTGTAAATTTTGCCTTGCAATGCATGCCTGTAACTGTTTCTAAAGATAGATTTTGTCAGCTATATGAGGCTACATTAAATGGTGATAACTCTCAATGAATTTATCGACTGTGATATGGTCTTAAGTAATAAATTCATGGTGGTTACGTTTTTTTTTCTCTGTCTCCATGGCATATCTTCTTTTCTTCTCATCGTTGCCCGGGAAAGTCTTAGAAGTCCTTGTATCTAAGACTTTTAAAGGGCAGATATAGAGACTTCCCATACACAGCGTTAAGAACCTTGCCATTGAGGTTCTGTTCATCCCTTAACTTGAGAATACCCATAAGGGCCAAATACTCAGGTGGCGCTGAACAACAAAAACAACAACAAAATTTGAATAAATTGACTGTTAATAACTCTATAATAATATGAAATGGTCATGGTGGTTATATTCAAGTGGCGACTTATCCAAACCACTGGAAACCTTGTTTGTTTGCTTTTTACTAAAGATGATTTTAGATTGAATGTCTAGGGCTATTTCTATGTACCTAACAAGTTATCGGAATCTGAAAGCATATCCAGCATCACTGTTGACTGTCACTTACCTCTGCATTAAGACTAATATGGCCCATGTACATCCACATAGTAGAGAAGACTTATTCTATAATATTATGTGGTGCATCTAAGCTACTTTAGTGTACCATTTTATTGGGTGGGGGCGGGGGGAGTTAATCATGGCAACGCCATTGTATCACTCTGAAGCCTCTTTACTAAGAAGTCATTGGGCCTGGAGACTGAAAATCGCTCCGATTAAGTCTGGCATGCTAAAAAAAACTTTCATTACAAATGATACGCAAACATATTATGCATTGTCATTAACTGGTTTTCTCTCATTCTCTGTTTCTTTATCTCTTTCTCTTTCTCTCCTTCTCTCTCTCTCCCTTTCTCTCTCTCAGTCTTTCTCTCTCTCAGTCTCTCACATAACGATATAGTGCCCAGTTGTCTTATTCCCATCAGATAAAAGACAAGAGAAATATTAAGCTAACCCTAGAAGACTGAGATTGACTTAATATACGAGTCTCTCACTATGATTTATTAATACCCCTTTGCCTCATATTATTATCACACTTATTTCCTTCTATATCTCACTTACCAATGTTTTCACTGTAACCATGGACACTGTCCAGAGAAAAGAGTCGTTGAAGAGCTTGTTGTTTGGTATCATTGATGTGCTGGCTGATCCATTTGACCAGTTCGGTGTAGTTACCTCCCTGATGCGACTCATTGATGAAGTCATTCTCATGCCACACCAGGAGCTCAGGAATGGAAATCTGGCACAATAAGTGTTGCTATCATATTAGTCAAACAGAAAACAATATTTCCATATTCAAAGTTAAATTTCTCTTCCCTAAAGTCTCTTTTATGTCTTCAACCCTCTTTCTATAGGGTCAACCAATAGCCTTTTACCTAGGGTTCTAGCATTGAAATCTGTGTTAGCTGTTCTTTAATCTTTCATTCTAGTCACATAACCAATCCACCTAACATAGTTACTTTCTACTAATTTTGATGAAATATGAACACAAATGATACACATCCAAACACCAATGGAGATTGTAAATAATTAATACTAATAACACCAATTATGGACTAAATTTATGTAAGGAACTATATTTATTTATATTATTGTTTCTTTTTTGGTAGCCAGGGTTATTTCCCTTTCCTTGCTGCTGAATGAGCAATTGATTGCAAAGCAGCTTACACATGTTTAGAAAGTTTTATTACTTATTATTTATTACATCAATTTACATGAAATATGCTTGTTCTTAGGGGAAAAAGTTTTGCTTCATTTTTAATTGAAACTTCATTGAATTAAGAGCACAAATTCAACACCCAAACATCAATTGTGATCCTACCAGTTCTTTATCCTGCATGATAGTGACAGAGTGAGACAGGTAGTCGGTGAGACTGAGGGCAAGCTGCGCATCCAGGGTTTGGGGTTTGAGCACCTGTGTGAGCAAGAAAGATGAATAAAGTTATGTTTATGAGTACATTATAATGTATAAAAAATAAGATAGAGTTTATTGTTCAAATTGCACCTCATTTTAATAAGAGGAAAGCAATTAGTGAAATTCAATGAGCATTAGTGGGTTGTAGGAAAATACATCCATAGGTAAATGTTGAATAGATACATGTAATCTCAAAAGGATATTGACTAACTAAAATTTCAGAATTTTATGTATACAATAACCAAATAGATAGATCATTACCAATTTTACACTTTTCTCCCTTTTTTATAGTGAGTTTTGAATTTTGGGTGTGAGGAATACCACTTATAAATGATCTCTTTGCATCTGCGTTAGGATTGGAAGTCTGTGTATGCATCATTAATTCATGAAAACTGAGGACTGCTAATGACATATTGATTTACACACGACACAAACCTGCAAAGGTGGAGATGAGATACAACCAAGGTTGATAACAAACAGAAGACGGATGTCCTTAGGCGGCTGGAACTTCTTCCATGGATCCTCATCAGACAATTCTGTAAAATAAAAAAATGATATCATAACTTACTGTAACTCAATCAATATAAAGATAACCTGAAATGAATACTCAATATCAAAATGTCACTGCATAACAATATAAAAATATGCAAATGAATAAATAAGAAGGAATGAGTTCAACATACGAAGACAAAGACAGAAATGAATGTTTCAGTCTTCTATTACTCATATGTAGAGCTCATTTCTACCATGTTTTTATTGATGAATTAAAATGAATACTGTAAATGCAAATGTTCTTTCACTTTGAGGATTGAGAAAGTATAATTTGCAGACAAAACTTGGCTTCACTTTACACAGAGAATGGAAATTGAACAAAAATACTGAAAGTCTATACCTGATAGGGTACAACTGAAAAGTAATGATAATTCAAACAAAACCTTTCTTTTTAAATCGAGTCAAAAATAAAAGATAACAATAAAAAGATTTATAGACTATTATAATGCTTCTTAAGCAAGGACAATTAAAAGAAATCACTTTATATCATTTACCAAAGAGAATAACTGAATGAAAATACTGAGGCATAGAATATAAATATCCAGTCTTTATTGCCATATCAAAAATAAAAATTTTATTACTCTTTTACTCAGAGGATCAAGAAAGAATAGTTGGGAGATACAATGACTTAGTTTCAAAGAAGAAAACTAATTTTAGCAGGTATTACTCACTGAGCTTTGTGAAGGAGAGAAGTCTATTCCACTGTTTGGGTGAAGATGGGAAGCTTGATCTACCCAAATGGGTCAACACATCAAATGCACTGGAAAACAAAATAGAAACAAGTGTGCTAAATAAAGTATTTGTTTCTTTTAAAAAAAAATACAACAACAATTGAAAATAAAAAGATCAATATATAAATAAAACCAAAAATAATAAAATAACACAAACAGTAAAGAGATAAAAGGTTCTTTCAATATAATTTTTGCAACATAATCAGTTTAAAAAAACCATCAGTAAAAGGCTATATGTCATTTAACATCTCAAATAGATCTAGACAAGAATTATTTAAGTTCTTTTAAACTATATTCAATGACAATAACATGAATATGGTTTATTAAAGACATGGGGATCAGCAGTGGGAGAGGGGAGAGGAGAGAGGATTCTGTGTGGGAAAGTTGCACAATGACTGAAACTGAAACCAAAATAAACGACATCATATCCTTGTGGACACAATTATTTGTTTAGCATTTTTCACACCTCTGATCCTAGGTTAGGTAGGCATGGTCTGACATCTAGGTCACTTGAATATAGACACAATAGTTTGAAAGTCTTTTATATTTATATCTATGCTAAAAATCCTTTGGTGGCTTAAAATCAATAAAGAGCAGACTGCTATAAGCTGCTACCTGGGTAAGTGCAAGGTCATAGTTTTTTTCAATCATGTAATGTAGATAATGATTTCTCTAGATATCTACGGTAAAAAAACCCCAAGTTTCTGATATCTTGGAATAGGCTTCACTAAGGTTACTTTTGTTTCTTATTGTATGGCTACCTGTCAACTTACAAATTAAATGGAAATTTCCAAGCGTCACTATGGCCATATGCTTACCTTGGTATAATTTTTAGCAGTCTGTTCTTTGACCAAGGCTTCAAATTAGAAGACAACAAGACAACAGTAGTAATCAAATCTAATTGTGGCAATAGACAAGTTGAAATAAAGAGAGAGAAAAAAGCAACAACAACAAACCTGATAACCCCAAGCTGTCCGACGTGGTATGAGAAGCTGTTATAGTAAGTAACATAGTCCAAGGCAGACAATGGACACTGGTCAAGCCCATCCAAGTCCGGCATTCCACCACTGCTGCATTTTGTCTCAGCCTAGAGATGTGAAAGGTTATCTTGTGTAAAAGTGCCAAGTCATAGTGGAAATTTTTCACCTTTCAGTAAGTTATTAAGATAAAAGTTGACCCAGGCATTTATAATATGTCACCTGGAGTATGTTTCACTAAGACCAATTTTCATTTTAATCAGACCATAGAGCAATAAAACCAAGCTACTGAAAACTGGAAAATTTCTAGTTTTATTATGGCCAAAGCTGTACGTTAAATTAGGAATAAAATGTATGTATCAACAGCAATCCTCAATCTGGTTAAATCTGTAGGCTTTATTGAAATAAAATTATATCACTATCATGCCATGCATTAAGTCACATTAATAGAAGTAATCCTGTATCTAATATAAATTTTCTACTCACAGCTCTGTTAAACAGATCCCAATGTCAATTTTAAAATCAGTTTTCTCACTTTTCTGTCAATATCTCCTCAAAAAGGAATCACAAATAGTCATTTTTTTTATAAATTTTAATTTTGTATACAGCATTGCCGTTGATGGTTATTAGTTGTTGTTTTTTTCTAATATACCATCAATTCCCAAATGCATGGCATTCATATTGCTGTGTACCTAGAATTAGAAAATGTCACAACACAAACAAATATAATTGAAACTTATAAAAAAAAAAGAAAACAAATGTGCATGTTGCACTTACTTTGACACATACTATAAGAAGCAAATCATGTGTGAAACCAATTTTAAACAACACTAAGATAAGTGACATAACAAAAGGAGAATCATCTAGTTAATGATCACATTAAAAGCTAAAGCAACATTCAAACATACCATCACTTGCTCATGGATATGTGAAAGGTGACACTGAATGATCATCAAATTCACCAAGTTGGCATAGAAACACAGTTTCTGTTCAGGCGTTTTCATCAAGGATAGATCCAGGTATCGGAGTTGTGTTGTTGATTTGGTGATTGTTTCATACTCCGGCAGTTTTAAAAGAGCCTTCGCACAAGTTATGTCAAACACTCCTCTGGCATTCTGAGTCTTGGCTAAATCTGTAAGATAAATATAAATAAGTGTTCAGTAGATGCTGTTCAAATAACAATTGATTTGTATGTTTGTTGGCTGGTTTTTGTTTTTTTTTAAGTAAAGCAAATGAGAAATTACATCTATTTTTCTCTCTAGCTTTCCTAAAACACCTCGTAATTTCATTGCTAGCTGTGAAAATATGGAAACAACCGAGAGTTAATCAACTAGTTGAGTCACTTGGTCTATACTGAGAGAGAAGAAATAAAAAACATTTTTGCAAAATATATACTTTTTTCTTTCTTTTTAATGAACTTATGAATACTTTTTTAAAAATATTGGGGAAATAATTCAATAGCTGTTCTTTTTGCTTCTGAAGATCTGGGTATTATTAAGATAAAGAAGTTTCCTCATTTCGATTACCTTGCATTAGTAGACTAAGGTCGATCAGGATATCTCTCACTATCAGCTCAGGGTCTAAGGTCTGCCTTTCCTCTTCATCTGTACCTGGTGGTGTTTGCTCTTTGGGTGAATCCTTTACTTGTTCATCAGATAAGTTGTAAATCCTACTACCATTTATAAAGATAATGGAATCTGTATGGATGGAGAAGAAACATTAATCAAATTTCATGTGATAGAAATAGAAATAGACTTAAATATAGTTCAACAATATTTTTGTATATTTCTGTATATTTCTATATATATATTCTGTATAAGAAATAAAATAAATTAAAATTACATTTCATAAGACAAAAGAGATAACTGTTACCTTAGAAAGCTCCTATGAATGTTAAAATAAAAACTAAACATATCAATCAAGACATAATTATACAAAAGCATACTATATTACCTATTTCATTTTTGGTGCCTTCCATCTAGAAAAAATAAAGGGATCTCTGTAACTCTTCTCTTGTTATTTCAAAGTCAAATCCTAAATTACCTGTATTCATTGTTTACCTTCATTTTCAATTTTCCATCCCTTTTTTCATCTCTTTAAAGTCATCAAGACTTAAAAAGCACAACAGCTAACCATTTATCTACATATAAGCACCAGGCAATCTATCAGATAAACACTATAACAAAACCACAGTCTAATTTACACTATTATTTCAATCCTCTTTCCTCAATTATAAAAAGAAATAATAAAAAAAACAGCTAACATAGACACATACAAACATACTCAAGTCCAGCACTTACCCAATGAGTCGTCAGTGAATCTCTGTTTGTGCTTACTTGGAATCTTAGGACAGCAACTGTGCACAATTGTGTGAGTCAAATTCAAACTTAGCTTCTTAGCCACAGCTTCAAGTCTGAATTATTGAAACAAAAATGATATAAATTAAATGTGGTGCATTTATACGCATGACATAAAGAATATAGTTGATTTCACTAGTAGCAAACTCGAATGTGGTGATTTTAGGATGTGATTTTTTTTCCATGTAATGACTCCTACACATGAATAATAAATAAACCGGTTGAAGTAAACTTTGGATGAAGTAAACCTAGTCAACCAACAACATAGCTACAAGCCTAGGAGACATTATAACTTCCTGATTATTCATAGCAAAAATTTTTTAATATAAAATAACTTTCAGTTTGGAGACAAATTCACCAGCAAATTGAAAAATTATAAAGTACCTTGTAAAAAATAAAGCAGTTTCATAATGAAATGAACTTCACCCAAAATGTTTCTAACTATTCAATAATAAAAGTACTAATTGCATGAGATTTTCTATTCATTTCTAAATCTGACAAAAATGGATTTGAGTAACATTTTTTTACAAAGTTACCCAAAACAGGCATGTAATATCAACATTTGACAGATCTGAAGCAACTAGTTTGAACGTATGATTACTTATCAACCCTTAACAATTGTCTTCAGTGAGATCTACCAAAATTATTGCAGATATTATGTCGTCCTTATTTCTTATTGAATAATATTTAAATGGGTACATATTAATTAAATACATGCACACTCAAAAGACTAACAAAAATGTCAGGATTTATATATATATCTATCTATCAATCAAACTGATTGATTACACTAATTTAACATTTTGCTTTGGGGTTGGTTGTTTATGTTATGTTTATGTTTTTTGTTGCTGTTTTTATTTTTTATTGGGGGGGGGGGGGGGTTCCCCCAGTTAGATTTTAATCGAAGAGTACAAGGAAATCCTCATTTTCAGAGAATCTCCCGTCATTTTTGTGAAGACTGGCAAGTTAGAGTATATGCTTACCTATGGGGAGATAACTTCCTCACAAACATGAGCCTTCCAAGTATATTTACTGGTCCGTCAACAAGGGCTTTGAAATTATTTGCGGAGAGCTCTGCATGGACACACAAAAAAATATTATGAATGATTACCTGAAACAGCTAATATACAGACTCTTTTATCTTCACATTGATAATTTCTAGAGCAAAAATAAAAAATGTCACAACATAATCAAATTTAAACAACAAAACAACAACATATATTGAGCATCTTAAATTCCAATTATTGGAAAAATCATTAATGTAAAAATTTCAAGGGAGCTTTAAGTATAAAAGTAATTGAAGGGAAAAATAAACCATTCCACATTTCATATCCTGCATATACATATACATATACATATATTTATACATATACATATACATATACATACATACATACAAACATACATACATACATACATACATATATACATA
>JAUEKR010088581.1:0-10171 GCA_031762895.1 Corambe burchi
AGAGAGAGAGAGAGAGAGAGAGAGAGAAAGAGAGAGAGAGAGAGAGAGAGAGAAAGAGAGAGAGAGAGAGAGAGAGAAACTGTGAGATAGAGAGAGACAGAGACAGAGACAGACAGACAGAAAGAAAGACAGAGACAGACAGAGAGAGAAAGAGGGAGAGAGGGAGAGGGAGGACGGGAGGAAGAACGGGGGGGGGGGGAAGGGAGAGAGAGAATCAGAAAGGTAAAGAGCGATTCTGAAGGAAAAAAATATATTGATATAGAAAAAGGGATTATAGAGAGAGATAAAGAAAGATAGATAAAGAGAGTTACCGTAATGATAAAGAAGGATGAGTAGCATTTTTGGCTGATACTTTCATCATGGGCTCCCTTTGTTAGCTATATAAAAGAGTAATGTATTGGTTTATAGCTCGTACTACATACACTCCTATTGATTCTTTAATGGTATAATTGTATAGAAACGTGCATCAATTTTCATCATTGTTTTTTTTATTTCGTGTGTTTTTGCTTGCTTGCTTGTTTTTCTCTTTTTTTTTCTTTTTCCCCCTTTTTAATTCTTTTTAAAGATATTTGGGATGATTAATTGCTTAATTTTTTTCTCAATTTTGTGTTGGGAGTGGACTTTTTTTTTTACAATTATAATCTTATGATAGATGATAGCAGGATACTACTATTAATGAAGCAACTTAATAAAACCACATTTGCGTTTAACTTGTACTTTGTCCACAGCAAGCAGCGCCTCTCAGTGTGTTATTTGAAGGCTGGCGTATGATGGTCTTGCCCAACCACTCTCGTTTTCTCAATTAGTAGCCTTTAACATAGTATGATTGATGGATCCATTCGTCCACGGTATGAGCAAGCATTAACTGAGCTACTCTACTGCATACGTGTGACCATTTCGTTGTTTCATGGTGGTAGGTTGGTTGGTAAGTCATGGACCTTTTAAGAATCCCCCCCTCCATCCATCATCTAACCTTATGATGACCCTGTGACTCATAATTTGTATTTCTACAGTGTATCTAGTATTTATTTTATTTGAAGATAAATAGCATACTAAACAAACAAAAAAAAATCTGATGTAAACTTTTATGTCTATTCTGTTTAATGATTATGCATTGAAACATATTATCATCACTTAAGCAGCTTTATATTATTCACATAGTTAGAATTATCATTCTATAAAGCCTTGTGTGTGAATTAACAGAACATTTTATTGCATATTATCAACATAATAAACTTTTAGTTTTCAATTTTATGCCATATTATATTCAGCAACAATTGGCATCGTGGAAAATTGCCATTTGAAAACCCAAATTATGCCAAATTTTGCCACAAAAAGAAAGAACATTGGAAGAAAAAATAGCCAAATTTGCCACATTTTATGGGTAAAAATAATTTGAGCTTTCAGATTTGCACTCATATTTAAATTTCAAAGGAGAAAAGTACTTAAAAACCCATATGAAATTATAGTCCATTGGTGTATATAATCTTAATGGTTTATAAATTGATTTTGAATTTAATTTAAAAAAGTAAATACAGGGGTACCTCTACAATTGGGACCATCAGGAATCTGGAAGCGCGGCAAATTCACACGAAATTCTGAGCAACAAATTGTTATAAAATACAGTATAATATTTAACCTCACTAATTGGGAAATCCGAATAATATAAGGGTGATTTCCTGATCCACCGATGCCTCCTAATTTCCGAGGTTCCACTGTAATACACAATAAATGTAGACACAGTCGAGGTAAGGGGTATAAATAAATTTAAAAAAATTGGCCTAGTGGATAAAGGAACTCTTTCTTCTAAGCAAGGCGATTCGGTGCCGAGGGTCATGGGTTCGAGTCCCTTTCTAACTGTATTTTTTTCATTATTTTTCTACTGTTCTTATGCTTCTATATTGTCTATTCTTTGTCTCTTATTATGATTTACACAATAAATAGTGTGTTGCAATGTTGAGATAATATTTAACTTGTGTTTAATTTTTCCTTTCTTTTACGCAGGATCATTCTCTGCTTGGCTGGTGAAGCGGTTTGGAAACCGACCTGTGGCAATGTCAGGAGGAATTCTTTGCTGCTTTTCTTTTTTGACCGCTGCTTTTTGTAATAATGTGTACATCTTCATTCTATCATTTGGCCTGCTTGCTGGTAAGTATTATTTTTCGCTTGAGTAATATTATTGCATTAATATAAGTACATAGGAATTTCAATAATGTAAGTGTGAGATTGTATTGTAAAAGATCTCTAAATTCCATATTTTTCGAAATATTGTAGTTATGAATTAAAATATTTCAGTTTTATATGGCTGTGTGTAGTTTTAGTAGCTTGGTACTAGTTAAATGAGTACTGGTAGTATGTACCATTGAAGGAGGAAAAAACCAGTAAGAGAGGTGAACAAAAAAAAAAAAACAAAAAAAAAAACAACCCAACAAACTAAACAATAGTAACCAGCCCGCGATCTGTCAAACAAGAACAAAATAAAATTATTTTAAAAAGTTTTAAAATACACAAATAAACACCCATCTTCCTTAATTGCACAGATTACTTAACACAGAATACAAAATTTTTTAGCCCCATCAGGAATGAGAACTAATAGGAGGACTGTATATACTATTTACAGTAAATGGGTAGTGCATCATTGTATATTATATAACAACTAACCCAATTTTGTCTACAGTAATATATTATCTACATTATAATTATATCCAAAATCTTCTGTATAATATGTATTTCCCTTCCTACTATAATGATAGCATGATTATCACCCATTTTTCAAATTTTTAATTCAGGTTGTTCCACTGGCCTAGTGTACTTATCATCGGTGGTTGTCGTGAACCAATATTTCTCCAAGAAAAGAGGCTTAGCCAATGGCATTCTCTCATCTGGGGCTGGCATGGGTCTCATTGTGATGGCTCCTTTGCTCAGTTGGCTACTAGAATGTTTTGCCTTAGACGGCACTGTTATTATTATTGCAGGAATCGCTCTCAACATGACCATGTTTTCAAGTCTTTTCTTCCCAATCAATAATCAGCTTTCTAGGGATGATCCACGTTCAGATAATGATTCAGCTTCATCATCAAATCCATCAAAGATTGAATGTGAAATTGATAGTGTGATTTCCCGTACTGCCACATCACAAGAAAAGATCAACAAACAATTGGACCATTTCCTTGAGTGTGAAGGGATATTATTAGATGATAAGTTGTCAAATGAAGAAACGCCCATCTCTTTAGAGAATAGTATAATATGTCAACTGTCAGAAGGGAAGATTAATTATGAATCCACTTTAAAAGATAATATCAGATCACATCAATATCAAATCTCTACCCACACAAGTAATAATCGTTCTGATGGGAAAAAAGATGTTCTCAGAAATGCCTATAGTGAGCAACTGTTGTTTTCATCTTATTCTAGTGAACAGCTTCCAAATAACGTGAATTTAGCAATAGACAATGATAATAACAAATCTAGAATTCAGCCTTCAAGATCAGATTATTCTAAATCCACTTCATGGATTAGTGACAATTCAATGAGTATCACTAACAAATATATTATCATTCCCATCCTTCACTGTAATGAGCAGAAAGACACTGACGCTACGGAAATTAACACGCATGATGATAATCAACGTAATCACACTAGTGCCAAATCTGACATGAATTCTGATGTATGCAATTATCCCCAATCTGATATGTTTTCCGATCTTTTGTCTCCCGCTCCATCAAATACAATCACTACTTCTTCAAATGATCCAAACACCAATATTTCATCTCTCACTCAGCTGGATAAAATAAGACTTATTGATCCTACTCAAATGAATACAACTTCTACTCCTCTGATACACCCAAATTACACAACTCCTAATTTTCACACACAACTAACTACTACAGCCTCTAGTACTTCCAATCAAACAATAAATACAATCCCTTCTGCTTCCAACCCACCGAATGCAATACCTACTTCTCACACTCTACTAATTACAACAAATACTTATTCTTCCAAACAATGCTATCCATCTTCCAACAAAAACGAATCATCGCAAAACAAGAATATGCCTTCAGATTTGATATTCAACCATAAGGAACTATCATCAAATTTTGCTTCTAATGAAATGAAAGATAAACAAAGGTATGTTCTTTCCAATGAAAACAATGAAAATGTTTCCCTTATGTGCCATACGTATTCCAATTCAAACAAATGCCTCAATTCCATTGACAACAATAGAAGAATATCGTCTAATATATCAGTAGAAATGGAACGCATGAACTCGCCTTCACTTAAGCAATTGCTTGTCGATCCTGTGTTTATATGTTTCTGCATAGGAGCTTGTTTCATTCAGATTGGCTACCCTGTCATTTCAACATTCCTTGCTGATTATGCTTCAGTTCAGGGGGCTACAAAAGATGAGATTTCTTTATTCTTCAGCTGTATGGGTAAGGAAATATTTTCGTTCATTTTATTTCTAAAAATGAAATATTTTATTTTGTGTCATCAGTCCAGAATCCTCCAAAAACAAGAAAAACAAAAATAGTTTTAAAGAACTCCTCTTAAGAAATTAATAATATTACTTTATCTTTTGTTTAGCTTAGTCAATGTAGTTTCTCTCATTTAAAGTGTTATGTTTACCAGCATACAGTGTTATAGTATATATGCAAGTATACTGAAAAAGATTGCTTGCAAATAAGTGATTTGCATCTGAAATGACTGTGAAATCTCATGGTTTGACAATTCAAAATTTAAACTTTCAAACAGAAGTGGTACAAGGCACGATTTAGTAATTTCAAAAGCAATACTTGCTGAAGCATTCTCAGTTAAAAGTAATAATAAAGACTTATTTTAAAAGTGCATCTATCACCAAATTCTTAATACGCTTTACATGTTGTATAGATGCCCAATCCAACAGGAAACATTTAACCCTAGAGAGACATTCATCTGTTAGGTGTTTTACATTTGTTTTCGTTTTTTGGACAAAAAATCTGGTTGTCTTAACAGCCAGTTACTCTATTTCACTAAGAGTTCAATGAAGCAATCAACTAATATAATATATTGACACAAGAAAGAAATGTTGCTGAAGGACAAACTGCAAGTAGTCAAAGTGGAGATCAATACTGGGACCTTTGCCTCTGCAGCCTTACAACTTTACTAACTGCACACTGTCAGTAACCTTAACTATTAGAAGTTCAAAATAATTTGTAATGAACTAACTTAAGTTTATATATAATTTCAAGCATATCGCAATATCCAAATTCAAAATAAAGAATAAATCAAAAATTTCTCTTCTCTTTAATGATTGCATTTATAAAGCACACATATCATGCTCTACTTCTCGTTTACTTCCCCAGGCAACACATTTAACACTGACTAGACATTTACCTTTTAGGTGTGTTACAATTGGGTTTGTTTTTTGACGAAGCAGCTGTCTTTACAACCAGGCACACTATTTCACAAGAGTTCTGTGATAAATCTGCATAAATTTTCTTGCCCAAGAAAAAAAAAGCAGTAGTCAGCATAGGGAACAGAACCAAGAAGCATTGCCATAGCAGCCAAAGCAGTTCAACGCCTTTACCAACTGAGCTAATCACACAAATCAGCCATTGATTTGATATCTCATTGTATCTAATTTGTTTTATGTTTATAATTATTCTCGTTTCATTTCAGGTGGTTCAAACTTAGTGGGAAGGTTACTGTCAGGCTTCCTTGCCAGTCTGGGTTTAAATCCTTTATATCTTCACAACATCATGTTAGTAATGGGTGCCGTGGTATGCTTGATATGTCCAGTCTACACATCCTTTTGGTCTATCTGTTTGTTTGCTGTCATGTTTGGCTTCTTTTTAGGTGAGATATCGTCATCTCAGGATACAATTGTTGTATATCCACCAATCCCTATTTTGATGAAACATTCTTTAATGTTTTAAACCTATTAACTATAAAATAAAAGATAAAGATGCAGCAAACTTTATTATGGAACTATATTATTTGGAGTGAGATTTTGATGATGTAAGGGGCTCAGTGGTACAGTGGTAACGAAGTCTGACTCTGAATCTAATGACCCGGGTTCGAATCCGAGTGGATGCAATTATTTGTTCTGTGTGGTTTTCACACCCCTGATCCTAGGGTAGGTAGTATCTGACATCTAGTCTGCTCGGATATGTTCAGATCTAATAACGTTAAAAATCCCTTGGTGGTTTTAAATCGCAAAGAGCAGGCTACTAAAACCAACCATCCAGACAAAATTTGAAAAAATCCTACTCAGTCAACAGTAATACTCAAGTACAATTGAGTCAGTTGGCAAAATTGAAAGAAGAAAGAACAGAAGAAGAAGAGACATAAAACATGTATTGTTAAGAACAAAAGTTGTTCTATCTCATAGTCTTCTGGAAGTGGACATAGAACAATTGATATTTAGAGAAGTTCTGTAATTCTTATTGTATTTACTTTATATGTATTCATATCCCATATTTATTCTTAAGGTTTATAGATGTAATAATAATGATTATTATTCACCTATGATAAGCTTGAAATGCTAATTTGTACTAAATCCTATATCAGATTGGAGGAAAATCTGAAATGCAATTTTTATTTTTAATAGTAGTGTACTGATTGTTTAAAAGAAAGATATTGAAACGTATTGAATGGATTTAAGAGAGAAAAAAACAACATCGTGTAAAATATTGAATTGTGGCAAATGCAGTGTGCTAATGAATGTGAATTAGTTGATAATAACTGGTAATAATATTATTATTACCAGTATATTTATCTAATTATAATCTCCAACATTTTCACAATTAATGTTTACCATTAGTCAAGTACGCTTGTAGCATTACTTTTGGGTGACTATAAAAAAGGATAGCTACTTCGGAAGTTCGTTATAACTGCAATATTTTGTATTGAATAATAGAAGCCGGATCGTTACATCGGAAAACCATTACAACCCAGTTCGCTATAAGTGAAGCTGAATGTTTTGGTCTCTTATCATATATATGCGATTTTTCATGTATACTATTACTTAATTTTTAAAATTCAATTTTTATCATTTTACTTGCTTGTCGACTAATTTCGTTTATAACATATCATCAGTTGCCATTTCATATACAATACAAAATATTGTTAATATATATTTTAAATCTATCATCTTTTTTATTAATATTTTATGTTGTTTAAGTCGATTAATGTTGTAATTTAAGTAATGTATTTGTATTTGTTATAATTAACAGTTTTTATATAGATATTTATTTTTTATGTTAATTTGCTCTGCAAACACGTCCAAAACAAAATTTCTTGTATGTATTTTCAAGACAAATAAAGAATTATGTTATCTTATCTTATCTTATCTTATTCTTTAATAACTTTTTCCCCTAAAGGTTTCTTCCCACCTCTACAACCTCTCATTATCGTCGAGTTTTTTGGCCTGGCATCTCTAGGATCGGCTTTTGGTTTCCTTAGCATGATGAAAGGATTGGCTACAATTTGCGGACCTCCATTGGCTGGTTTGATTTATGATTCATCCCACGATTATTCAATGTCCATAATCTTTGCCGGCTCTACCTTCCTTTTCTCTGCTTTAATACATCAGTTGATGACTTGCTTTAAACGATGATATGAAACTTCCAATATATAGAAAAATAACTTTTTTAATGGATGTTTTTATAATTTTTACATATATATGAAAAAGTTTGTTTTTTTCAATATGTGTAGCTTTTTATTGCAATGGAGTACACTTTAAAGATAAACTCTTTGGGACAAAGAGACAAAAAAATTAACTTAACCGGTGTTATCTTATTTATTTTTAATAGAATCAACCTTTTCTCTTGAGCATAGAGTAGAATGACACTTAAAAATTATAATATTATGTAGCATATTATTAATGTGTAACGATGCTGTTGCATAAAATATTTTATTTACTTTTGTACAACAGTTAATGAGTTGCTGCAAACAGTGATTCGAAGCTTTCAATTAAATATGACATAGATAGACAATCTTGATGATATGTTATTGTTTTTACAATTTTTAAAATGTATGTGTAACTATTCTTTGCACGACTTGAATGATTTCTGTTCTATTTATCACTTATTTATATATAGTCCTAGGCCTACATGGAAAGATCATTATATGATGTGTTATTGTTTTTTACAATTTTTAAAATGTGTTTATAACTATACTTCTCAAGACTTGAATTAGATCTGTTCCATTTGTCACTTAATCATATTAGTATAAGTATTCTTGACTTGCTGCTCTTGCAGATGAAACTTTGCATATTATGATCAAATTCACCCTGTGCCACCATTCTCTCTATTTTTATAATGCTTTATCTTCTGACATTATTTTAAACACTCTTTTTATTATTATACAAATTGTGTTAATACAATTAATGTTAACATTTCTTTGTTTTTTTACAGCAATCTTTTTTTTTTTTTTGTGACATTATCTTCCACTTCCCCATAGATTGCAATGAATGATAATTGAATGGATCATTTTTAGGCGGTTGTAATTATAGTACACTACCTTTGTAGCGATAGCATTGAGAGACCAGAACATCCAAAGTTCACTACAAATGATCGAATTAGTATTATTGTATGGAGACCATTCCATGAAAAAGTGGCTGCTATATCCGAGAAACCCTACAAGTCGGGTTAAATGTGAAGTCAACTGTATATTGGTATAATGATTCAGTCAAATCTAATGGTATTTTTAATTATGGTGAATGAAATCTATACTTGATCGCTAAGCTAAATGGTTTTATTCATTACTTAGTGATTGTACATAATATAACGAATGATGAATGATATTCAGCAATGTTCTCATTTTATAAGCAAATAAAAATGCACTGAGCGAGATAATTTTCTTCCTCAAATAGCAATTGCATTATACCTATATGACTATTTTAATAGATGGATATAAATTGTTTATTATACTAGTCAATGATACCGATGATGAATTTTATTAACTGTCATATTATTCTATTGTAATAATTATCTTTATAAGTAGTTTATTATATCATTATATTATTAAATAAACATTTTATATTTGTATATCTGTATATTGTTTTATTGATTAAGTCAAATGCCTTTTAAAAAAATGCTAAAGATTGAAATCTACTCTTCATTACTAAGCTAAATGGTTTTATTTGTTACTTAGTGTCTTTCTTCTTTTTTCACTTTATTCTTCCATGATTTCTACTCTATGACTTTTTAATACAATTTAATAATAATGCCACATTGTTTTTTTTAGTTTCTGTTTTATGTTACTATAATTTCAAATATGACTTCATGAGTATGCAAACTAAAATGACAGAGTAATATTTTATGCAGTTTCCTATATTTGTAGCGGTATTGTTGGGACCCTAGAAAAAGTTTTGTACATCTGCCATTTTTTTAGTATTATCGCGCAGGAGCCGTTCCATGGAAATATGATCACTTATTCCGAAAATTGTTACAATTGAGTTCATTATAATCGAGTTCACTACAAGCGGAGTCGTCTGTATTTCCTGATAAATTTATTAGTTCGCTTAACATATGACTACAATGGAACCTCTGTAATTAGGACCCTTGGAAATTTTGAAACCCAGTGAATTGCAATTAACCTGTCAAGAACCAATTGTTTTAAAAACAGTATATTTAATCTCACTAATATGAATACCGAAATAATTGTGACCATTTCCGTATCCACCAAGGTATCACAACAAGCGAGGTTTCATTTTACTAAATTACTTAAGCATGTTGTGTTAGTGCATAGAATGTGATAATTATTCAATATTGATATGACGCAATAATTTTTAAAGTTAGATTCATTTTGTCATTTGCGGCTAACAATTTAGAAGGGGGGTGAGGGTGGGGAGGCGTTCCATCATTAAAAATGATTGATATATCTGAAAATCGCTGTAACCAAGTTCATTATAAGTGAAGTTGACTGTACTACAGTCCACTTCAAAATTGGAACTCAAAAACAACGTAATTGACTGGACTCACGCCAACTTTATACTATTTTTAACAAAAAGTAAAGATAGTTCTTATATAGCGCACGTATCACCAAAGTCTACTCTCTAGGCGCTTTACATCTAGTTTACTTCCTCAGCCAACAGCAAACATTCAACACTAACGAGACATTCTCCTGTTAGGCGTGTAACAATTGTTTTTCGGACGAGACAGCTGTCTTAACGGCCAGGTACTCTATT
>JAUEKR010088803.1:0-23503 GCA_031762895.1 Corambe burchi
CTCTCTCTCTATTCTCTATCTCTCTCTCTCTCTCTCTCTCTCTCTCTTTCTCTCTCTCTGTCACTTTCTCTCTCTCTCTCTCTCTCTCTCTCTCTCTCTCTCTCTCTCTCTCTCTCTCTGTCTGCTCTCTCCCAATTCCTCTTCTTTTTTCTTTTATTTATATTCAAATTATCTGCTGTGTCAATTCTGAACCCTATGTCAATGTCCTATGTTCCGTTTTTATCGATCAAGCCCTCGTAGAGACAGAATGCTGGCCCCACAGTATTTCGAGGTCGCAAAAAGCTGCAAATTTTGCTGTTTTTGGGCTAAATGAGCAATTTTTGGGCGATTTGAAGGGAAAACTGGAAGAAATGGGGAGCAAAAAAAATAATAATAAAAAGGATAGATAGAATGAGACTGAGAAAGCAGAAAGAAATGTCTGAAGTTGAAGCATAACAATCGGCCTCCGTGATACCAGAGCAGAAGTTATTGTTATTATTATTACTAGTAGGTACTAGTATATAAGATTATTAATAAGAATAGGCTAAGACATTGGGCACCGAGTTCAACTACACAATAATAGTAATACTTATGCAGCAGAAACGATTTCCACATTGCATGATACCCATGGCCCATGCATAGGGTCGCTAGAAAGTAGCAATGACACTAGTAGTAGTTTTAACTCCAAATAGCAGTGGTACTCTTTCTAGCTTCTTCTGTTTTATATTATGTAGTATGCATAGAGCTTTCATGCTACTTTTCTAATTATGATAGCATGACGTTGGTATATCATAATATTAATATATTATATTACTACTGCTACTTCTACTATTTCTACAGCGGTTATTACTTTTATACGACTACTATTACTGCTATTTCTACAATTACTCTCTTACAATTATTTCTATCACTGCATGTCACTTTTGACACAGATGATACTACACTAACTATAACAATAACAAGGCCCTACTAGTATCATTTCTAAATCAACTGCTTCTTAGTACTGGTCTGGTAGTAGGTATTAGTACTGTACTTCCTTTCTTTTATGTGCTTCGACAGCTACTACTACTACCAACAGCCAATGTTGATTTTTTTCTTTTTTGCTGCAAATATTGCAGAATATCATAGAAACTATGAAGCACTTGCTACAATTCCTACTACTACAACTACTACTACCCGTGTTCCTATATTTATTATTCCATTTTAATATTATCATCTTTCCTGCTATAGTTAATTTTATAAGATTTTCACTTATTTTTGTTTTGTTTGTGATTCTGTACATTGCTATGTTGATTGTGATTTATGCGTATATGCGTTGTTGCAGTACGGGATAAAATTTGCGACCACGAAAAACTGCAGGGCCAGATAAGAGAAAACAACAGATTTGAAAATTTCGTTGTATTTCAGTTGCCGTTAAACATGAAACACCACTGTCTATCCATGCAGGCCTGTCCATATGCAGTGGAATTGGCATCTTGTAGCAAACTTGTTTTTATTTCTTCATGGAACGACCGCTATATGATACTTAACAGATTGAACTTCAATTGTAATGATCCTATTATATCGCAACCCCCTCCCACCCAAACATCCAAACATCATTACAAGCATAGTCAACTGTACATTACGTCATCTGGCACTAAATGAATCAATTTATATGCTTTTAATCAGATAGTATCAAGATTAAATTTTTGTCACCACCATATTTTATATATTATAATAGCTCTATATTTTGGTATATTATATATATATATATATCATAATCATACAATAGCTTAATAGCTTGAAACTCAAATATTTTATTGTCATTGCTGTAGAGACTAACTTGAACACACCTCATTTATTTGATTCTGTTGTCTAAGTAATTATTTTAAACTCAATAATTTAAATTGTCCTTTTTTGCTGTTCTCTCTTTAGGCTCCATCCATGCCATCATGGACAAAAGAAGGGATAATGGTAAGACGATTTCATCTTTGACGCCGTCTTTGTTCTTGTATTTCTAATGAACCTTCCATCAAAGGACCTGATAAGTGATATTGTGATCATTATAATTTAACTTTGTAATCCAATTCAAGTAATAGTGACATATGATATATATATTGCTTTATTTTATGTCTCAAAGTAAACGTATGTGTACATGTTTTTTATCAATTTGTTGTAATGAAATTGTCCACTGTCCACTGTAACAAATGTTGGTATAATGTACGCATTACTGTGTTTCATGAATTGCGGATAAAATGATGATACTTAGTTTATTTTAAAGTTTTGCAAAATAGGATGTATTTATTTTTCATATATAATTATTTTGGAAATTTTACAACATTCTTCACATTCAACTTTTATCATAATATTCAGTGATGTAATTGGAAAAATTGGCCAAATAGTGATAAATGTTACAGTAAATATGAATACGTATGATAATGATACAGTAGTGTCCTCCTAAATGCCCGCCGCATAAATGCCCATTGCTCCTTAATGTCCGCTTTTCTCGAGGAACGATTGCTTAGAAATGGTCACTTCCTTACCAATCGGAATTCTGGCTAAATGCCCGTTTTTTCCTGCTTCCCGAGCACCAGGCATTTAGGCGGACGCTACTGTTTAATGATAATGTAAACTTGTTTTCCAAGTGTTCATTTGATTTAGTACATACTGAATGAATGTTGAAAATGGTTGTAAACTCAAATGGATAATGTTAAATGAAAGACTTATTTTTAATTTGAAATGGAGGATATTCTACTAATACATGATGGTAATCATTGTAATATTGTATCTATTGCAACTCTATTGACTCCTGTATTCACATGTTCTACCTCCATCTCCCAGCTGAAGTCGAGTGTGATGTGTGTGGTGGTGATCATGCCACAGAAGAATGCCCAGAACTGGGTCTATCCAGTTCAAAATTCACTCCACAAATTTCAAGGTGAGATAATCTATTCTATCATTTTATTTTGCTATGGCTATATAGTCAACTAAGCTTGTGATTGTGGCTTAGGAAAAAAGATCGCTACATCAAAAGTACTCTACAACCGTTGTATTTAGCATAGGTGTACAGTTCCATCAATAAATGATCACTACATTGGAAAATATCTTCAACCAAGTTCACCACAAGCATACCCACTGTAAACTGTAAATAGCTACGACTTTAAGGGGCCCATAAAAAGGTTTCCCACGCCCAGCGAGCGTTCAGAACCTTGCTATTGGGGTTCTGATGATCCCTTAGCTCGTGGGGATATCCATAAGGGCCAATGCCCAGGTGGTGCTGATCAACAACAAACTGTAAATAGCTATTGTCACAATAGTTGTTATTACAGTCGGCTATGGTTGTAGCGATGTCGTTATGAAACTAGAAAAAGGATTGCTAAATATAAAGTTTGTTACATGATCCGTTGTATTTAGTATTGTTATATAGGAGCTGTTGCATGCAAAAAAAATGATCACCACATCGGAACACCACTGCAATTGACTATTTAAATATTTGTATCACATTTCTTTATATATATGTATCATATTCATCACCATCATTTCTTTCTTTTCTCTCTCTCCTGACCCTAAGAAGAGATGGGTATTGTCAGGTTGTAAGAATGACATGCCTTATAGGCAGCTCATTTGTATGCAATACTCCATGAGGAGTTGAGATGATATTTTGAATAAAAGATTTGCCAGGGAACCCTTTATAAAGCGCTTTGAGTATTTAAAAGATAGTAGGAAAGTGCTGTATAAATGCTATCATTTTTTAAATACTTATGTGTGTTGACAGAGCCCGCCTGACAGTGCCACACTATCTGAACCCCATGGAGACGTCGGATGGAGCTATCAGGATTGTTGCCTTGGAGCCCATTTCAAAGAAAACACAGCTTGGACCCTTTGAAGCCAAGAAAACAATGCACGATATTGATCGGGATGATCTATTTGTCTTAAAGGTGTGATTACTGTTTTCTGTTTTGCCCTCCATATTCACAAAATGTTTTGTAGCTGTGGTTTGCAATGATATGTTAAGGGTCAGCATCACCCATTTTTGCATTTTTTGCACTTTCTTTATAAAATCTTTTTATTGGCTTAAAATGCCTCTTGAACATGTGTCTATTAGTTACTGTAAATATTATCAACAATGTGCTAGAGTATAATGTAATCGCTGGTTTACTATAACTATTATTAATCTCTCATTTTTCATATAAATTTTCCACCATTTGTATGGTTTTCTGCTGTTCAACATTTTGCCTACCTTGCACCACTACAGAAACTATCATTTCTGAACTTCCCAACATTTAACTTCTAAAGTTGGTTTGGGTACAGAGAAATGGATATTAGAGGTACTCAGCTAGTTTTTGAAGTCAATTTATCAACAACAAAAATTTTGCGGTGTATTACGTAATTTTAAAACAATGTTTTCAAAAAATTTGCAAAAAATATTTTTGAAGTTAGTTTTGAGGGTTTTTACAGTTGACTACCACCTTTCACACGTTAAGAATGTATAGTAGATGTTCAAATTTAAAAATGTTCAACCGTCTCAAAATGATAGTTTTTTTAGTGATGTTTAGTTTGTTTATTCTCAAGATGGCGGCCGTTTCCCTAGAAACACTATGTTGTTGTTTTTTTTTTCAAAAATATTTTTGCAGGGTTCTCAGTTTTTACACTATACCTATGTACTGTTAAAATATCATTGCTCTAGGACATGTTCATTTTAGGTTGTGTCAGGAGCTTAGTCCCTTAAGCTTTATGTGTTGATAATTCATTTAATTCTGTGTTCAATTTTAATGGTATGGTACATTTTTTGTTTCTATTTGCACATTTCATTTTTATGTCAAATTTTTAATCAAGTTTTATAGCCGTCCTTATCTTTTTTTCTCTTATTGTAAAGGTCAGACAACATTCCTCTTGAAAAAGATATCTGATTGCCATTTTGTTTAAGATCTATTAATTTTATAAAATATTTATACCGATTAGATGACTTTTTCAGCCGCTTAGAAATTTTGTTCTAAAGATGCCAATATTATATTTCTGTTGACATAACCTTCCATCTTATTTGAAGATGGAAATTAGCAGCAATACATTCAATTTATTTTGGATTTTTTATCAATCGTACACATTTGTCACTTCTCTGTAACATAAAATATTGATCATTCACATTTCCCCATTTCTCTGTTTAGATTCTATCTAAAGATGGCAGTTTCATCAGCCTGGACGCCAGCTCAGAGTCCCACTGCAACTGGATGTCGTTGGTCCAGGTGGCACAGAATGAGGAGGAACAGAACTGCATGGCATACCAGTTGGGTATCAACATCTACTTCAACACAACACACGATGTTGCAGTCGGCGATGAGCTCAAAGTCTGGTACGCTTCCCAGTATGCCAAGAAGTTAGGCAAATCTCTCGTCCCTGATGGAAAAACCAAATGTAAGGTTGTTTCTTGTTTGCGATTTTTATAGGTTATCTGCTTAGATTTATATTTATGCAGTGTAATGCACTTGTAGGGATCGTTTTATTCAAGGAGCGTTCCCTATACTCAATGCTAAATATGACAGTTGTAGTGAACTTTGGATGTAGCTATCCTTTTTCTTATTCCCCAGCGACATCACTACAAGCGTAGTCTACTGGATATAGCTATAATTAAATGCTTTTATGTATTTTTTTTCTAATACAAAAAAAAAACTTTTTTTTTTTTACCTTGTATGCACTCATTGCTTTACTGTTGAATTCCAACAGTGTGTGTGTGAATAGAAAAATAATATTTGAATATAATAAAATTGTCAAACATGTAACACTGAATTGTATGAAGATAAGACCGAAAAAGATTGAAATTATAACTAATCAAATCGTTAGCCATTATCATGTCACTATTATATCCTCCTCTTTTTGTTTTTTTCTTTCCTGCAATACTTTTAAATTGTGCTTGCGTTAGCATGAAGCTCTCAATTTATTTATTTATGAACACATTTGTCCCAATGGACAATTGACTGTCTTCATGTTATCTTTCTTCCTCTTCTCACAGCGATGCTTGGAGAAATACTCATGTTAGAAAGTGATGAGACGGGCGACCAAGAATTTAACGACTTGGACTTGAGGGTTTGTGAAGGTCAAGGGGCTGATGGGTCGCATCCGGATGACGTTGAAGGCAATTACACATGCAAACATTGCGGGGATAAATTTGTCTCCCAGTTCATGTTTGCCAAGCACATTCGTGAGCATCTGTTTCCTAAGTATGACTATGAAGATGGGCCGCCGAGAAGGGGCCGTCGCCCTGTGCCTTTGAAATTGAGGGACAAGAAAGGAAGTGGGAGTAATGTTGGGCGAGGGAGGCCGAGAGGAAGTGGTGGTCGGGGGAAAAGGGGTAGAGGTAGGGGATCCGCCAGGAAAGTGAGTTCTACGCCTAGAGATTTTAATGAAGAAACTGACGAGGTAGATGACTCAATGGTTGACGGAACTGAAGACAATTTAAAGCAAATGAGTGAGGAGACTCCAACTCCCAAAAGAAGACCGGGGAGGCCGAAAATTATAAAAGCTGAAAGCATTAAAGATACTGACTTAGATGTTAAAGATGAAGAAGAAACGACCAATGGTGATACTGAAGAAATGAAGACTCCCATTGTAAATGAGCCTGTCAGTGATTTGGAGACGCCAATAGAGACCCAGCATGCCTCAGATACCTCCGGTTTGGAGGTGAGCAGTACTGGCCGACCCAGACGTAGTGCTAGGAGTTTACGAAATCTCGACAGGTTAAACAAGTGGCTCAAATATCCAGGAGAATCCTCAGATGACGAAAGCAAGAGCGAGGGAGACAACAAGCCACGGAAACGATTAGGGGTGGCAATGGCTGCTTCGCTGAGAAAAGCAGCCTTGGATGAGATGACCTCTCCATCCAAAAAGCGTAAAATTAATAACAAACCCGCCTTCACACCTAAACCTGTTGTGCCGAGTAAAGTACTTTCAACCAGTTTGAATAAAACAACCCCATCTCCCGCCACTCCCAAAGTTTCAAAAGCTGTTGTGGAGCAGACAAAAACGCCGACAAAATTGACTGATAAACCGTCTGCAAAGATTTCCTCTACACTTCCTACTGCTGTCGGTAAGAAGACAGAGGGGAAACCTGTTGCTAAATCTCCAGTCTCGTTGAGTAAGTCTCCTGTTTCGTCTGTGAGTGTGGCTAAGCCCGGAGAGAAGACACCGACCAAAGAACCAATTAAAAAAGCTGAAACTACTGACGATAATGAAGCTCGCACCCCAGAGATGTCACCGAATGAGGAAAAACAACCAGATGAAGAGAGCCCCAAGAAGTTCATCCTAATTTCTCAAAGCGATACCACTGAGCTGGAGAAGCAGTTTGTCATCCCAGCAGTCACCCAAGACGAAGATGGGAAGTCGATTGAGATTGTTGCTGCTGCATCATTGCCTACAGATGATCATGAGCAGCTCTCTAATATGGAGACTGCTAGTGACGCTTCCTCGCCAACCAAATCCATAGCTGTTGCAATGGAAACGGAGGAGATAGAACTGGACCAGCAGACTGAAATTGTGGGTCACAATGTGGAGATCATGGAAATGTCTGAGGTTCCCAAGGTCGATGGGGACGTTGTAATCAGCACGTCTGAAGAACGCGTCATTTCTGACTCTCAGCGACTAGAGGCAGCCAGAAAGAACACTATTGCTGATCTTGACGGCAGCGATGCACTCACTGCTCTCGTTAATGCCGCAATTTCCGCTGATAAGGTGCCGGATCCCATTGCCATCGTCGCCGCGGATTTGTATGACGATAAGAATATGGATGATGATGACGACGGAGATGATTATTCAGTCCATTACCACCAGCGTTCTCTCCAGACTGCCGACGAAGATAGTGGTGAGGAAAAAGGGATGGTAATAAGGCAGAAGCGAAAAAAGAGACGCAAGGGAGACGACCCAGAGTTGGAAGCTTTGGAGAACATGACCAAAAAAGTTGAAGGCCCCAATAGTATGGAAGGATTTGCCTGTGGCGTGTGTAACAAACATTTCACACAGCTCAAGTACCTCAAACTTCACCTCCCTGCGCACACTGACCGATTCAGGTGCAACACATGTGGCAAGAGATTTGCACGAAACGAGTCGCTTATCAAACACACGTGTGACGACACTGCAAATTTAGTAGAGAAAGGTTTCAATGAGGAGGGTGAAGAGATTTACAACTGCAAAGAGTGTGGTCGTACATTCAGTCAGCTGACATTTGCAGTGCGTCATGTATCGATGCATCGCACACGGTTTCCTTGCGATAAATGTTGGCGCACTTTCCCCCGTCAAGATCTGCTTGACGATCATGACTGCACTGGCGATCAAATAGAGGAAGGAGAGATGACCAATGAGCGTTTTGAATGTCAGATTTGCCAGCAGACTTTTACCAATGGGAAGTACCTGTTTCGTCATATGGCCATGCACACAGACATCTACAAATGTGAGGTAAGCAGTCTCTCTTCGTTGTTTTTTCTTTCTTTTTTTTCCTTTTCTTTTTCTTCTTCCAAATATCTAATTAATTCAATTGCAGTCAACTGTTGTAATGTTTCAGTATTTTCTTTGACATTGATAAGAGTTTACAAAACTTTTGCCCAGCCCAAGTGATTACTTTTAGTAACTGCTTATTCTGTATGATTTTAAATTGTAACCCACCAATGGTTAATTTTCCTTTCTTCGTGTTACCCGAGGGAATATTATATTAAGTACAGTCAAATACACTTGACTTGCATCAATGTTGTTTGGTAGACAATAAAAGTAAAGGATCGATGCAACCCATGAAAAATTAAATGGATTGCTACGAGTGAAGTTAATAGTAATAGTAGTTTTCCTTTTTTTGTGTCAATTTCCTTGCTAATTATTGTATTTTCCTTACTTTTTATTAATAACCAGTGTTAGTAATTGTTTGTCTCTCCTTTGTAATTTTTGGCAATGTTAATTTTATTATATTTTGTTCTTTATTCAATTAGTTGACTGACTCAATTATGTTATTAGTGTAACTGTTACCATGTTAAAATGTTTTCTTTTCTTTTTATTTTCCATGTGATTGCATTTAGAAGTCTTTTCCTTGTGATTGTACACCATCATGAGATTTTTAACAGGTTTCCATATTATTATTAAGTAGAAGACCTATTTGTAGAACTGATTTTTTATGTAAATTGTGTTAACCAGTTGGGGTGGCATTTTCTTTCTCCAAGGTTATTATGTAATTGTTTAGTATTATCACCCATTGCATTTCTTAATGTGCCCACTTTTTCATTATATTTCCTTATTCTCTTTTTCTTCTCGTTGTTGATGAAATCCACCACAGGTGTGCGGCAAATGCTACTGTCGGAAAGACTCCCTCCAGCGACACATCTCTAGGTGCTGTCCAGAGCTGTCAGAAGAGTACAGCGTGCACATGTGTCAGAACTGCAAGAAGACTTTTGGCACGCAGCTTGGACTTAAAAACCACCTCATCAACTGTGGCAAGTATCAGTGTGACACGTGTCGCATCGCTTTCTTCTCCACCAAAGACTTGGAGAAGCATGAGTGCTCGGGCAAAGTGATCAACGAGAAAGCGAGTGTGCAGTTCCCTTGCAAGGAGTGTGGAAAGACTTTTGCCAGCATTGCATATCTGGTTCGTCACGAGGCGTCTCACCACGGGGCATTCAAGTGTGACATCTGCAATCGTGTGTTCATCCGTAAAGAGGAGCTTAACTGGCACTTGCCCGTGTGTACGACTCGGCAGAAGATTGTGGAAGAAGGGTCGGCTCCATGTGAGGTGTGTGGAGAAGTATACAATGAGTTGCTGGCCTTCAAGGAGCATCACATGACACACACGCACCCGCATAAATGTGAGAAGTGTGGGAAACGCTTCATCAAGGTATGTGTGTGTGTGGAAATGTTGATCATTTTATTTTAACGTGTTTTTTATCATTTATCATTTGTACTTTTTTCTTTCAATATCAATAATGTATGTGTAATACTGTGTATAATATTATGTATAATATTGTGTGAAATATGACATCTTTTTTTTAATTTTCATTCATTTAAGCAAGTTTAAAAGTATTACTTTTGACTGATGATCAATTTTCTATCAGTTATGCCATAAAAGCACATGTTTGAGATTGTTTTTATGGTTAATATTTTCAATGGGAGTAATTGATTTGTTATTCTCATCCACTGTTAAACATTGGATCAAGTTCTACTGAAAATGAATTTAGACCACTGTCTAGTTTATTTTTTTCCCCTTTTTCATGCGGTTCCTTTGGGTGTCTGTAGATTAAGATAGCTATTAATGGAGTTATGGTCAACTATTAACTGTAATATATCCTATATTTTACTCTATTTTTTTATTTTGATTAGCTCTTTATCAAATGTTTACAACATTAATGAGGATGTATTAATATTATGGATATACAATCAATTACAAAATCAATATTTGGGTGCCTCAGGTGAATTGCAGTTAATGAGGACGATTTGAAGAAATTATATATTATATTGCATAATCAAAATATATTTGGCATTAAAACATATTCCATCAGTCTATTACATACTTCTATTCTTATTTGTTTCTCAGGTTGGCACCCTGCACAACCACAAATGTGACGGGATTTTGGAGAATGGTGAAGTGGCCAACCTGTTGTCGTGTGAGATTTGCCACAAAAACTTCAAGAATGAGCGCTATCTATCGCGTCACCTAGCCCTGCATGGACAACCAGAATTCTCCTGTGATTTCTGCGGCCGGTTCTTCACGCGCAAAGACTACCTCAACGACCACCAGTGTCGCATGCCAGATGGTTCAGTTGTGCGGATGGTTAGGAAAAAGAACCGATTGTTTATCAAGGATAACCTTGCCTGTCCAGAATGTGGCAAGACTTTCAGGTATTTATATCGTTAAAGAGTTTATTCATTCATATATGTAAAATGGTTGTCAATGTCTAGCTATATGTTTTTGAAGAATATTACTGTCCACTATCTTGGTAAGACACTCTTAAAGGAAGACTTACACATTTAGGTGTTTTTTTTATTTATACACGCATAAAAACTTTGTAAAGCCAATTAGTGAGGAGGGGTCTGTTTTTTCTTTGCCAATCTTATGGAATTATTCATGGTTTTCAGTTTGTTAGCTTTCACTCCTTGTTATGTGCGTCATTGATTAATCACTGTTTGCTTTAAATGGTATTATATTATATTATTTTCCCATTGTGGTGTGATAATTTTTTTTATATTGTTCTACAAGAAAATTGAAATTGGGATCATTAGATGAAAGCAAAAACTCCTGTTATGCTATATCATATTGTTGTTATATTAGTTAGCAAAAGGCATATCATTAACACTCATTTGGAACCAAATTGAGTTTTATATTGCATATAAGTCACACTGCAGCTACTGCAATGATATTTATATTAAAAATGTTTGTGAATTATTGAAATATTGAATGTATAATATATATTCAAATGCAGAGTTTGTAAAACAATAGAAAACAAAATCACTTTTGACTCCTCAAATTATCCATTTGTCAGATTTTCTTTTATCCATTGTCTATAAAGGTATCAGAACTTGAGGGGGATGTTTTAAATGGGAATTAATTGTACTTATTTATTTTTTTAAAACATAGTTGCTATTTTTTTCTCTCTTCCTCACAGCTCACGCAGTAACATGATGAAGCACATTAAAGTTCATGGGGAGAGGTCAGCCGAGTGTCCCATCTGCCACAAAAAGTTCCACTACGAGAACTACCTCAAGCTTCACATTGCCACTGTCCATGAGAAACAGTATCAGCTGCAGTGTCCGCACTGTTCTAAGGTCTTATTCTCAAAGGTATCATCTTGATTTCTTTCATGTCGTACGTTTTCCAGATAAAGATAGTCAATAGACATGACTGCTTTGATAATTATACGTGATTTCAATCAAATTTGAATAAAATATTAATTTACTTAGCTCTGATCCGATGTATTATTGGGCAGAGAATAATATATATACTATACACTACTAATTTAACCTTTCAAAGCAAGTTACAGTGTTTTTATAGTAGTTTGTTACATATCTTGGATTTATTAACTGTGATATTCTAGGGAGTGGGTTTAATAGGGATACTATAAATATGGCACATACTTTTCCACTTCTGTGTTACTTATATGTGACAGTCATGACGAATCAGTACACAATGTAGATTCAAAATATTTGTGGTTATTTGCAGGGCTGCCTACTACCCTGAATTTTTAGGGATATCCTGAATATTGTCTGTAAACCCTGAATTTTGGAGGTCCTGGACAAGTGGTACTAAAACATCAATGTTGTTCATACTTTCAGTTCATTTTTTTTATTCTATTGCATCTCCAGAGTAAAGATATAGGACAGTCTACTTTGATTAGTCTATTTAACATCCTAAGTAGCTTAAATTAGGACTTGTATGGAGGAATAAGTCTAGAAGAGGTGTATTTTTATGGGAATAGTAGTAAAACGATTGTGGTATTTCCTCAATTAAGTAGTTTATACGACTTATACTTATAACATAGGTCAAAATGCTTATTTGGCAATTTACGATTTTGAGGTGGGATCCTGATTTTTTACCCCAAATCCCTAATTTTGAAGGCATGGGTCCTTAATTTGTTGTTTGTGAGTTTGGCAGCCCTGTATTTGTACCACTGTAATCTGTGATGTTTCCTCTTTCAAATAAAACTTTTAGGTCAATGACTTATCATATGACTGAGTTATGATCATTTGAAGATGTTTCAGTCAATAGCCTGACCAAATGAGAATGTTGAACTTTCAAATATCAAAATACAATACAAAAGAATAGTTTAGAAGTTAAATCTTGATGTGATAATGAAAAATATTATGATTTTGACCCATTCTACTTTATTAGCTTATAACTCAATTTGATAGTTCTCCCGAATCATCCGTACCAACTCGTCACATGTTATCAAAGTCTGTTCTATGAAGTGACTAACCAATAACTCAATTTTATACATCTAAGTTATATAATCAGTCAATACGTGAAAGGAGGAATGGGGAATGCTACAAACGTTTTATTGGATATGGGTTGCATTGGTACCCGTTTTACAAAGAAAGCTACGTCTAAAGAGCTTTGCCACTGACAAATAATACACATAGAGTGGATTATATAGGTACAAGGGAACCTTTAATGTATGCGCAGTGTTTAAATCAATCACATGCCTGGGTATTTAAGTTGATTTGCCAGTTGCTGTTTTTTTTAGGTTGAGGGGGGATTCAATTATGGATATTCTATGATCGGATTGGCCTCTATACAATTTTATTTTTAGCATATTTTTTTTAAAGTTGTCTTTGTTATGTTGGTTTACTATTATGTTGTACTTGGTATACTTTTAATTATTTTTTAACACCATTAAAAACATATTTGCCATTGTATTTTGGAATGGTCTAATAGTCTGTATAAAAGAATAATTCTATTGCTGTTAATATGAATTAGAATTATGAGTTGAATTAACTGTAAGCAATTGTTATTACATTATGGTTATTTTTCATACACTCATGGTATTTTAATGAAAATAAAGTCTCCATCATAATAGCGATTTTTGCATTGTGCTGTCGTTATGCACCAAATTGACCCAGTACATCCAACATCAGCTTTGTGCCCACATTAGTCTACCTCTACCCTTTGGCCTGCCCAGCATGTTTGAACCTGGAGGAGCATAAGCTATTGCTGATATAGCCCTCCAGATCAGTCAAGGCACACAAGCCACTACACCACATCAAGGAACTGGTCATGTAGTGGGTTGTATTTTATCATTATCACATAATTTATGTTCAAAGTTAGTTAACGATTATTTACTCATTTCCAACTTAATTTCTCCCTTTTTTCTAGACTGGCTTGATAGCCCACATCAAACAGTTCCATGCAGAGACAATCAAACTCTACCCTTGTCCCAAGTGTGGCAAAACGTTTAGACAGAAGGGAAACATGAAAACTCATCTCATCTCGCACTCTAAGGAAAGGGCATATAAGTGTGACATTTGCAACAAGGTGAGCTTATGGTGGATGGCAGGAAGTTATTCTTGTACCGTAAACCTTTCACAGAGGACAGTTGGCTGTTATAGCATAATTGGCTTATCGAATATGCTTAGACCAAACGTAAATATTCTTTTACTCAAGACTTGATTTCATGAAAATATCTGTGATTGTAAACCAAAATAAAAGAAATGGTTTATTGAATTTTGTTTTTGCAGAGTTCTACTGTGTAAAATATGACCGATATCATTTTTAGATGGCATTTGTATTTAATTGCTGCTTAATTCATTATCACTATATGCCAACTTACAATTCAGCTTTACCAAAATGTTGTTTGTTGTGACTGATATATTGAAGAAAAAGTAGTTAGAAATATGTGGATTTGCTTTACAATCATTCTCATGATTTACTTTTCTATTATCAATATAAGAGGGAAAGGTTAAATGGTAAAGCAGTGGAAATGTTCAGTTACATTTCCTTCTAATCAAATGTCGACAATTTGTTGATCATTAAATGATCTAATCTGTGAAAGTGTTTAAAAGTCTTATAATGTATTAAAATTTAAGTTTCAAGCTATATTTATTTGCTGTTATTTTTTTAAAATATATTTTATTTGATTGTTAACCTTTACTCACCATGTCATGTGCTATGTCTATCTTACGTGTACCTTCTTTGTTTGCAGGCATTCAAGTATCCAGACCAGTTGAATCGTCACCGCCTGGAACACACCCTCACCCAAAAGTTTTCCTGTGAGATGTGCGACAAGCAGTTTGTGCGTGGCTATGAGTTGAGGAACCATGTGCGGAACTATCACAGCGGCTTTGTCTATGTGTGTGGTGTGTGTCATGAATGCTGTGCTCACAGGCACACTATCATCAGGCATTACAAACGCAAGGTAAGTTAGCAAATTGATGCAGGGCTGCCACTTTGGATCCACGGAAAATCCGTGTATTTGAAAATTTTGAACTTCATTTCCGTGGATCCGTGATAAACACCCATGGGCCTCCAATCCTAAGTCTCTAAACAGTCACGGATCAGCCGTGGCTTGTGGCCAATAAAAATTCACAGAATCGTTTCAATATTAATATTACAGTTCATCTTGTCATACTTGTTTCTTCCTTTCCTGCAAGGTCTAGAACTAGATAAGTTTAGACGATTCTCTAACCTTCCGTACCTACCTACCTGCTTAGAGTAGCATGAACCTTTAGCGTATCCTTTTTTTATTTTTTAAATAGATACCCATTACACTATATATGCAGTTAATCTAGGCTAGGTTGACCCTTTAGCCTAAATTATATTAATATTTTAGTATTAGGCAGTCCTCACACAAACGTGCACACACACCCAGGATAATTGTAAGGGCTCGATGTACATTCACGTTTAAGCCAATCCACCACCATTTGAGAGAAAGATGGAAAAGCGGAGAGAGAGAGAGAGAGGAGGATTAATAAAGAACCGGTATAGAAGTTGATAGATGAAATAAAAATAGGAAAAAGAAAAGTGACAGAAAATGCGTATTAATCATGAAGCCTGAGAGAAATAGGAGCAGGAGATATAATGAAAGAAGGGAATGGAAAGAGTTAAGAGAAAGTGGCAGCATATATTGGCAGAAGAGTGGGAGTGAGAGATAGAAAGATCAAATGAGGGAAAATGAAAAAAACCCTGGGTAAACTTGATTGATGAAAGCAGGGGAGAAATAGGAAGGAAGAAGAGAATTATAAAGCGGAAGATAAGATAGCGAGAGCAGAAATATGTACCTACATGAGAAAGAGAAATAAGTTAATAAGAAGCCATATATTGAGAGAGGGACAGGGAAGGAGGGACATAAAGTTAGAGAGTGAGATATATAGGGAGAGTGAGACAGAGGGAGGTCAGGGATCGTGAACGAGATGGTAAGTGTTAGCCTAAAGCTGCCCACACACGTGAGGCCGTTTTAAGTTATGTCTTAAGAGATCCCGGGTGGGACGTCAAATTTTGGTTTATCAAAACTGACACGGGAATTTGTTCAGGCAGAAACCGGCTGTCGGCCTGGCCTGAATAAAAAATCCAGATATCTGGCGATGACAGATATTTTCTTCGCGTTCCTGAGGCCAGGGTACTAGGCGGTATTTTTTTGGAACTAAAAAAGTAAATAAACTTAAAATATAACTCGAGATTCTTAATCAGCGTCAAATTTTGGTCTAATTTGATACCAAACACGCATATTTTTATTTGTCTTAAACGTAAAATAATTATCATTAATATGATATGCGCATTTAACTACACTCTGGCTGTGCAGTACACATTCTACTATGCATTATATTCTATATATATAGTTTGTATGTATGCATGTATGTTTATGTGTATGTATGTTTGTGGCTCTGTGGTCTAGTGGTAAGGCACTCAGCCCGTAACCGAGAGGTCCCGGGTTCGAATCTGCTTAGTGGCGGCGCAAAGTCAAATCCTTGGGAAAGGTTTTTTGCACACATTGTCTCACCCCACTCAGGTGTAATGAGTATTTGGCCATAGGCAGAGATGGATATTGTCAGAATGCTAGAATGACGCTCCTTTCAGGCAGCTCTTCTGTATGCTCCACAAGGAGTTAAGATGGTTAAGGAATGAAAAGGCCTGTCGGGGAGACCCTTTGGTAAAGCGCTTTGAGCATTTTAAAAATAAGCGGGAATGCGCTATATAAATGTTCACTTTAATGTATGTATGCAAAGAATTGTTTGTAAGATTTTATCTTACTTCAGGAAACTTGTGTAATCAGGATGATTTCCTATTTGCCAGGGCGTCTCAATTACCGAGGTTCCTTGCATACTACTATCCATTACCCTGCTACTAATACTACTACTACTACTACTACTACTACTACAGCAATTGCTACTACTACTACTACTTCTACTACTACTACTACAACTACAACTACTATTACTATTACTACTACTACTACTAGATACTACTTTTTATATTCTTATTATTTTTCTATGTCCCTATTTTATACCTATGTACAGTACCTACATGTTTTTGAACCTTTGCTTCATGCGTGAACTGAACAACCTTTTATTGTTATGACGAAGGGTACTAGATAGTCTAGTCGCAAGAAGGCATTAGAGGGATATGAAGTAGACTAGACATAGTACTACTAGATAGGCCTGCTCTACTTGTCTACCTAATATGATATTGCCTTCTTGGAAACCGGTATTTTCTGGGAATGAATAGCGAAGCAAACTACAAATATTATAGCCTAATACTTCAGCTGTACGACATGGTACTGCTATTCTACAATTCGACTATTTGGATCATTTGTCATTTATCATTTGGATAGTGAAAGAAGAATAGTGCAGTGCAGCAGTTCATATTTTAATTTTAATTCTTTATTAATTCATTTGTCAACAATGTCAGTGTGGTTGAAGGATTTCACTATCCAGTTTTTGGAAGTGTATCATGATTGTGAATGCTTGTGGAAAGTTAAAAGTAGAGATAATTTTAATCGGCAAAAGAAAGACATTGTATATGAACGATTAGTGACTTTGGTAAAAGAGTTCGATCAAAGTGCTGACCGTGACTCCGTCATTAAAAAAAATAAGTAACTTGTGGATAAACCATTCTTTACTCCAAAGCTTTCTCTCCCTTTTTTCTTTCTTTCCAAAATAACTATTGCTAAGCTGGCTACAGTCAGACTGAGCTCTCTAGGCGGCACCATGTTGGAAAGGCCTTACGAGTAGAACTGTGTAGTGTGTGGGCGAATGAGGATGGGGTAAAAATTTCATCCCGGGATTCCCCAAGGAATTCCAATGCAAGTCTGTCTGACAGACTGTCACTTCGATATATTACTGACTAAGCGGCCTCACGTCTATGGGTAGCTTAACGGAAGCATATTAATCTAATTACTAATGCCAACGTTGTTATTGTCAGTCAGTGTGCTTCATTGATGAGATCGAATAGACAACCAATGGGACATATTTCCTCTCCTGTCTTTATATATAGCTTATATTGTAGAACTAATAAATCTGATACTATTAATTTTGAAGCAGTTACGTAGCATTTGCGATGTCGGCTGTTATCGATAATAGGTCATTTGTCTCTATAATAATATAGTCCTAAACACCGATATAAGCGCCATATGAGATAATGCAGGTTTTAGCTTTATCATTGAAGGATAGTCTTGTGTGACACTGTTAATGTCATTTTTTCCCCAACCTGTATATTATCAGCTTAAATAGTTACTATTTTCGTAAAATTTTAATGGAACCATATTTTCTCATTTTCTCGTCCTTTGCTGTGGAATGTACTGGTATTTCTTTTATTTATAAATAGGCCTATAACTACTATTGCTACTGCTGCTGTTGGTGGTGACCCTTCTACTACTACTACTACTACTACTACTACTACTACTACTACTACTACTACTTCCATTGTTGCTACTTCTGATATTTCTCTTTTAACTATTTCTACTTATGTTGTAATTGTAGTTGATGTATGTTTTAAGGCTTATAATGGGTTTATAAATACGTTTTTGTCTGTTTTTCGTATTGTACACACATATTATGTATTATGTATAATTTTATCACGCAAAAAAAAATCAGTGGATTTGACCAAATGTCTGTGGCAGCCCTGTTGATGTTATGTATTTTTGTTTATTTAAATTTCATTTAAATCTTGACTTTTCCTTGTTACCAGTGCTGTTCATTGTAGTAAACATTTGCTTGAGGTAGAATTAGACTTGTGAGTCTTCACTTAAATGGCTAGAGATCACTAAAAAAAAAAAGTGGTATGTCTCACTATAAGTATCAGTATAAGCTAACAACAAAAAAAACCCAACAGAATTCTTTTTAATTAGTAGTAGTGATAAATCAAATTTCAACCATAATTTAATCAACCTGGGATATTATCACCATTTAATCTTGAATTATTTTTTTTTAAAGGTTGGCTGGTTTGTACTTGACAATGTTGTTAAAAAATCTGGTTTAAAACAAGTTCTCACTTTTACTCATTAAATCGTGTTTAAAGAAAAATAAATCTCACTTAAAAACTAAGAGGTTGACAAGTCAGCTTTCTTTCTGTTGGGTATAATTATTCCTTCCTTCTTTTGCTATCAAATGCATCTCTTATTTACTTACACATTTTTTTAAAATTCTGAACTTGGTAGTGCAACCAATGAATTTGATCAGGCGTAATAATAAACTTTTCACATTTTTATTTGGTTTTTAGTTAACTCTAGCTCTTCTAAGTGAACTAAAATCATCTTATTTATTTTTGTGTAATTTCTTATACCGGTATATTTAAACTTGAATTATTATTATTAAACAAACTCTTGCAATTCATTTTGGCACATGCTCTCTAGCTCTCGTGCTCTCTCTCTCTCTCTCTCTCTCTATCTATCTATCTATCTATCTCTCCTCTCTCTCACACTCACTCATGCATTCACTCTCATTATTTTCAATTTTCCTATCGCTAGCATCCTGAGGTGGGTAATGTGTTTGAAGAGAAGCCAGAATTCCTAGACTCGCTCCAAAAGCCTGTCAGTGCAGCCACTCAGGCACGTATGATGGTAGAAGGAGATGACATCAAACCATCGGTCATGCGGATTGGAGGGTTTGGAGGCAATGAGATCATCCTGACCACGGAAGATGATGGCACTCAGTCGTTTAGTGCTGGAGATGTCATCTTGACTCAGGTATTTGGAAATTAGTGTGATACTGTCTATAACTTCTTGGAAAAATTATTACTGTTATAATTATTATATTATCGCTAGTAATATTTAACTAGCTAAGCATATAGATCTTTAACTTTTATCTTGACTCAGATTCTTTTTATATTTGCCTTGCGGAATTGATATGAATTTTTTTATTTAGTTTGCAATGTATACATGAGTGCTGTCTTTTTTCTATTAATATGGAATGGTGGTGTGAGTGGAATTATTGAAATGTATTTTGTTCATTTTTCAAAACATTAATGGTTTATCAATTGTTCATATCATATTTTATGTTCAGAATGCTGCGGGAGAATTGATTACCACTGATGGAGAACACGCCCTCCAGCAGATTGTGGAAGGTCCTTCAGGAGAACAGACTGTTTTCATACTCAAGGTGGGTGGTTGGTCATTGGTAGAAAAACTCATTGTACTGTCATTGTGTTTGTTTGCGGCCGCAATATTGGCCCTTTCCCGCAAGTTACTGCAATTCTATTTTTCACGACTGTATTCATATTGTATAGAAAAAAGACGTTCTAAGTGCGCCTTTTTTAACACATATTTCTATTGTTGGTTGCATAATTGTTTTATTTGTTTCCTTCGATCGTAATATTTGATGTTGCAACTCTCTGTTTTGGTTGTTGTCACCCCTCACATTATTTGTTTTCATTGATTGATATGTTTGTTACTGCTGAAATCTTTAATTTTATTAGTCTATTGCTATATTTGTTTGTGTTGCTGCTGTAGCTCTTTTGCTTTAACATTTCGAATAAATGATAACAACTCCAAGCATATATTACATTAATTTGAAATGTATATGAGAAACACCTTGAGGCTAACTAATAACATATAGCAGCAGGTTTCCTGTTACAATTATACTATTATTGATATTAAACCCACATGTACACCCACTTTCCCTCTTTTTTTTAAATTGAACCATATCATGTTTGTTGTTCCCATCAGGTGGTGAACCAGGATGAAAATGGGACAGTACAAGAGATGGAGTTGACCGAGGACACTAAAGCACACCTGGCACAATACATACAGGCTCACGGTGTGGGGCAGGACATCACTCACATTCAGGTTAGTTTCACACACACTCACACTCTTTCTCTCCCTTGTTTTGGTTAGAAAGTGGGGTTGTGTTATTGTTTTTTAAATTAAATGGATGTGGTAAGACTTCTGTCAGTGGAAAAAAACAAGGCAGAGCTGATTTTAGGACATTGCATTGTTTGCGATGGTTTGTATTTTTTGCAATTTCCATTGATTTTGTTTTGTTGCGATTTCATTAAGGTGTCATTTATTTTGCATTGTTTTCTTTCAATATAGAGACAATATGTTTGGTTGGTTTCGCAAAATCTTGAAGTTGAAGTCCTTAGCCTAAATGCTAGGCCTGAAAAATGCATATCGTGTGGCGTAGATGCTTTCTCAGACAATATCAAATAAGAGTTTTAGTATTTGAGAAAGTCAGAGAGAGCCTTGACATCACAGGATTGTATGCGTTATATCACACTGAAGGCATTTTCTTTCTTCTTTTTTTTTTTTGTTGTTTTTTTCTTATCCCGGAGCGTTAGTACTCAATGATTTCCCACCTTTACACGCGATGACTCGATGTCGTCAATATCGCTAAACAAGAGTTTCAGTGCAAAAGTATGTCGCTATATACATTTAGAGGTTTTCGTTACTAATGATATATAGCAATTTTTTCGGAACCGAGAGCCGATGTCGTTAAACAGAGGATGTCACTATTTAGAGGTGTCGTTATTGGGAGGTTTAATTGTTGAGTTATGTCATATTGAGTGCTCTCCTTTTGATTGCCTAATTGCTACTGTTGTGTGTTTGCATTTCAGGTTGGAGGTCAGACGTTACAAATCCAACACGAGGAAAGTGCAGATGCCATCAATGGTGCCTCAGTGGTTGACGGATCTGAAAACAGCACAGCTCACCAGATGGATCATCACATGATCCAGGAGATCAAAATGGAGACAGGGGAGGAGCAGCATCTTGAAGATCATGGTCATGTCATCAGCGAGCACGACTTGAAAGAGTTGCAGCAACAGATTAGCATGAGTGGTGACGGTTCAAATCTGACAGGTATTGTTCCTGTGTCTGTCTCTGGCGACCAGATCCTCAACATGGTGGAAATGAACCCAGGCCAGTTGCAGCAGCTGATTACGGTAGACGGTCAACAGCATCACATACTCACCGGCAGCACAGGCCAACAGCAAGTCATACAGCTGATGGACATTGACGGGACGACTAGGATGGTGATGGCGAATGCACCCGATGACGAGCTAGCTGCCATTTCGGCCACACAGCAGCAAATGTCGGTACAGCAGGCCATTGCACAGACGCAGCAGCAGCAATCTCAGTCGCAAATGAGCATTGCAAATTTGCCAGGCATCAAAGTGACGAAGCGAAGATGCAGCAATGGTGAAATTGTGGTGGAGGTGGAAGGCGAAGCTGGCAACATTTTGGACATGGGCGACAGTCAGGCGGTGATGAGCTTGGTTCAAGGTCAACTGGACAGCCAAGGTCTCACCTTGGGAATGGAAGGGGAAGGTCACGAGGAAGAGGCGAGCTCTTCGACGCTAGTCATCACGTCCCAGGCTGCTGGAGACCAGGTAATTGGTCAGAGTTCAACATCTCAGGTGATTAGCATGAAGTCGACAGAGGCAGTGAATGAGACAACTATGGCGAACGACCATTTGGAGATGGCAGCTCAGGGGAATAGCAACAACGGGGGTGAGGTGACCGAATTGGAGCTTGGGGGCACCGCTGGTATTAATAGCGGAACTGCTCATGTGGTGGTTGATGAGAGTGGGAATGTGATCGCACGGATACAGCATGTGGGTGATGATAGTTCTGGTGCGGTTGCAACAGATGAGAGTGGAAATGTGATTGGGCATATTCAGCGTGTGAGTGATGATGGTGTTAGCGGTGTGGATATTAACGATGTGATGGAAGAAGGACAGCAGGAGGGAGAGGTGGAGGAAGATAATATTGAGTTGAGTGAAGAGATGGACCAGCAACAACTTGAGGAGATTGAAGAGCAACAAGGGGATGTTGCACAGGAGCAACATGAAGAGATTGAACAACAACATGAGGAGATTGAACATCAGGAACATGAGGAGATTGAAGAGCAACAAGGGGAGATTGAACAACAGCAACATGAGGAGATTGAACAACAGCAACATGAAGAGATTGAACAACAGCAACATGAGGAGATTGAAGAGCAACAAGGGGAGATTGAACAACAGCAACATGAGGAGATTGAACAACAGCAACATGAAGAGATTGAACAACAGCAACATGAGGAGATTGAAGAGCAACAAGGGGAGGTTGAACAACAGCAACATGAAGAGATTGAAGAGCAACAAGTGAAGATTGCACAGGAAGAAGATGATGAAGTGATAGAACAACATGAGGAGATTGAAGAGCAACAGGGGGAGATTGCACTGGAACAACATGAAATTGAAGAGCATCAGATTTTAGCCATGGAATCTGGTGAAATGATGACTGAGGTCACTGAAACTGAATGAGAGAAATATTGTGTAATTTTGCTTGAACTTAAATTAATCCAATGACATTCACTCTTAAGATGAGTTCCTCAGGACCAGATTGAATGAGAAAAAGAGAGATTGTGTGATTTTGCTTAAATTAATATGATGACACTGATATATGATGAACTCCTTAGGACTAGGATTTTTAAAAATAAGTTTAAGGTCTGTTAGTGTTAGTCTCTCTCCAGCAAGGTATATCTTATCCATATATTCAAACTTAGTAAATCCAGGGAAATTACTGGATCGGACAAAAACACACTCATCATCATAGCCTTTTTCACCCTGGATCAGGATATAGGCCACTGACAAACAGCTTCCATTCCCCCCTATTTTGGG